>RXOD01003975.1:0-33804 GCA_005223375.1 Amoebophrya sp. AT5.2 | reverse complement strand
TTACGTATCCATCGCTCTCACGGCAGCATAGTTACGTACTGGGCGTTGTCCCTAAGACCGTCGCC
This sequence comes from Amoebophrya sp. AT5.2, assembly GCA_005223375.1. NCBI lineage: Eukaryota > Dinophyceae > Syndiniales > Amoebophryaceae > Amoebophrya > Amoebophrya sp. AT5.2. The sequence continues at coordinate 33,739 of RXOD01003975.1, read as the reverse complement.
GCGCCGATTCAGACGGCAATAGGCGGTACCTCTCCCGACACCGGGGGGATGGAACTATGATTGCTTGATCGTTCAAACCCAAAATAATAATATTCTAGACAGCTAGACCTTAACAAAAACTCGTAATTATGGGACTGAAGCTGATGGTTGAGGTTGCACCTACGCCGGAGATTCTGTCTGGTGATGTGGCCCCATATGGGTCAAGCCGTCGAAACTCAGGTCGGCACCTATAGCATGCCATGCCATTGATTCTGTCTCCAGAAAAACTTGTATAAGTCTGCAATGGCACTGGTGCCAAAGATTGATGTATAAAAACCGACGAGCTGAAGTGCAGACATCTAAAGGCGTCAGCGCCGCAGGATCAACGTCGTCAAATCCTGGGCGTTCACGAGGACGAGGCGGAGCCGCAGCATACAGAAGCGAACAAAATTGTTTTTGATACCCAAACCAGTTTCGTTATGACGTGGTCTCTTGAATCGAACATAGTATCGCACAGGCTTCGCGCGAGCTTTTAGTTCCTTGGTCTCTTCAAGAGATAAGGCGTTCCATGGCAATGAATGGTCGTACGATTGAGATCTTCTTCTCTTCGCGTAGGAAGAGCTCATCGCCGATCTACGTACCTAACTATCTCTTCCTGTCTTCATCGCCGTGGACATATCCGAAGCCTTGATGAAGAGGCACGATGGGAAATTCCGAGCGGCTCACTTCAAACAGATGAATATCGCGTCACTACCGAAGACTGTAACTGTATCCCAATGACCTCGTATGAATCACGCCGAAGCACTTCCTTTCCCGAGGTCTGCAACTATTAAGTTACGCTGCGCGTGCTCCTCGTTTCGAACTGTTAGTTTTCATTTGAGGAAGACCATTCTTGCATCCACGGAGCACAAATAGAGATTGATGGAGTTAAACGCACCTCCGTAGGCGTAGTTCTCAACTGCACCATGACATCAGAGTCTGCTTCCCTTTTGTAACTCACGTTACTTGTCACAGTGAGTCGTCTACTTCATCGACCGATCCTTCCGGACGAACTCAGCATGCCGTCTCCCGGGGGCAGCGCCAGCGCCTCTTCCAAGGCGACGGGTGCAGCGGAGGTGAAAGAACACCGACCGAAAGGACCCAGGAACCAGCCGAAAGTCCGCGCCTCGGAGCGAAAGCAAGGAGCAAAGCCGAAGGCACCCGCTGCCAAAAGCAAACGAAGCAAACTATCTAGCGCAGCCTCCCTTCCGCCGGGCCCAGAGCCGGAAGTCGCCGTCGCGTCATCTTCGTCTGCGTCGTCAGCAGCTGCTGCTGCGCGCGCGCAACGGCAACGACTCATAAAATCGACGGAGTTTACCGTCCGGAAACGCGCGCAGTTTCTTGACGATCCCGCGGCTTCTAGTGAGCGCGGAAGTAGCAGCAATGGAGCGGTGGCCACGACTGAACCTGGTCTGCTCGTCGACGCACACACAGAAACGAGCGTGACGACCACAGCGAAGCAGCGCGCCACGAAGATAAAGCACGGCGCGCGAAAGATGGCTGTCGCGCGTGACGTAGGTGTCGAAGGTGACGACTGTGGCGGGTCTTCGGACGCATGCAGTGGGGACGACGACAGCAGCCGTGGTGCGGGCTCCGACGCGGTATGCAGCGGCGACGAAGAGGAAGACGAGACTCCGGCTGCGCGAATACTCGATCCTGATATAATCATGCATCGATCGACAGCCGCACAGCAGTCTTCAGACGCCTCCAAACCGCAACCAGAAGAGCAAGGGAACGGAAACACCACTGCGACCACGAGCCGCACTAAAGCGTCGACGAAAAAACCTCCTCGGCCCGAGCTTCTCAATATCGGTAGCAAGAGGGCCGCACCGTCTGCAGCAGCCTCGTCGGCCCCCGCGCGCGCCTCTTGGTCGATCACTATGCAGAACGTCCGCTATGGTTCGTTTCTCTCTTTCGCGCCGGAACTGGCACAGGTGGAATCCAAACTGCAGCACTCGAGTACGTCAGGTCGTGGCGATTGGCGTGGTCGCATTGGGAAGGGAGGCTTAGATGATGACCCCAGAGCGGGATTGGGCGGAGGTTCCAGTCGGCACTGGTTGGCGATGTTGATGCGTGACGGTTATCTGCGGAGCGGAAAACATGTAGCCGACGAGGACGAAGACGCGGCAGACGTGGCATCGGAGGGGCGCGGGGGCGAGAACGATGTGTACGACGCAGCGTTGATCGACGACTCCGAGGCAGTGCTGCCCCCGACGACATCCGCGCCTGTCGATGAGGGAGTTGAGCAGGTTGCGGGAGTTAACACGTCAAACGAAGTCGCGAGGGCGGAGACTGGTCCTGGTGCTTTTCAAGAAGAGCCGCTAGTGGATCAGCAGCAGCAGCAGCACAAAAAAGAAGTGGATGGAAAAGTTTTTCGCAAGAACGAGGACGTAAACCCGAAGAAATTCTGTCTGGTCTGCCCAGACCGGCCAACACTGCCGCCGGTGGCGACGGGCGGCGAAGACTTCGATCTGCTCGTGGAAGCGGAGAAAGACCTGCTTCAGCGAGGGGAAGCAGAGCCCCCTCCCGCACTAGAAGCAGAAGCACCAGAACTACTTGGTCCGGCTGCGGCGACCGGTTCCCAGATCTACGTCGAAAGCGTCTCGAATCTGAATCGCCGCCGCCTGCGATATGCGAAGCAAGACTCGGCTAAAGTAGAACAGACGCTTCTGCACGAGACACGAAAACTCGAAAACATGCGAGATGCTCTTGGCGCTCCTCTTCCATCTAGCGATGCAACTGCAGCTGCAGCGGCCCTAACCGCCAGCGCCACAAAAAGCAACAAAATGAAGCTGAAAAAGACTGAAGCAGCGGACGGGCGGGCGCGGCAGGAGGCAACGCGCGCAGCCGAGGCTGAGCGTGAGGGTATGGTCGCAGCCATCAACGAGCAAATCGGAGAACTCCGTCGGCGGCTCAACGAATACGAACAAAAGGAAAGGGACCGCGAGCAGCTGTGGAAAGAAACCCTGGCCCAGGAACGGCAAATCGCACGCGAGGAAGCAGAGGATCTGGCCGCGATCGAAAACGAAAAGCGGGACCGCGACAAACAGCGCGAGGTGCAGGAATTTCAATGGCAGTGCGAGGCCTGGTACGCAGAGCAATTGGAGAGGATAAAAGCCGCAGCCGAAGAAAAGCTGGAGAACCATAAAGCGGGACTGAAAAGAGTATATATTTCCGTGCTCGTTCGTAGGGTCTTGTTTACGCCCGACAAGGAAGTATGATCGTTTCCGCACTTGGCTGTAATATGACACCTCCTCCCGCAAAAAGGCATATAGCATACCTGCATTCTCACAAAAAATGCCACAGGAGTACGACGAGGCGATCGCCGCGCAGATCGCGTCCACGCAGGAACAGCTCGATGCCACTCGCCGCCTCGACGAGGCTCGCGAATTTTTCCACTCCGAGAAAGCGGAGTGGAAGAAGCAGCTCGACGCGCTGCGTACGGCATTTTGCGAGGTGCGGGACGAGCAGGTCGCCCGGTTTCTCTGGGACGAAGCCTACCCGCAGGCGGCGGCACTTTTCGCCGACGCCGCGGACCAGCAGATGGCGCTGGCACAGAAAAAGCACGACTGGGTGCGGCAGGACCGTGAGGCCTACATCGACTCGCTCAAGGAGGAGGAGCGACGCATCCGCGGCGTGCTGGAGGAGGAACGAGAAAAAGGAAAGGCACTAGAGCTGGACTTGGCAAATCTGCGTGCCGAGGCGGATGGGCTCAAGGAGCGGTTTGGGGAAACGGAGCGGAAGGCGAGGGCGCAAGAGAAAAGGCCGTGTGAGCAGGTGGAAAACATCAGAATAACGCGCGCCGGAGAAAAAGCGGCAGCGGAACAGCGAGAAAAAGCGCGCGGCAAGAGCGACGAACGGACACTGAAAGAAATCAAGGAGCTTCGCTGCGCACTGGCGCGCGCCGAACAAGAAAAGAACACATTGCGACGAGAGCTGGAACTGGCGCGGGAGCAGTGCAGTAACTTGGATCAGGAAGTGGTGGAGGCCGAATGCAAACTGTCTCAGTACTACACCGGGGACGGCGTGGGGCGAGAGCTAAGTCAGTACAAAAAGCAGATACTGCAATTGCACACACAGTTGTACCTGTCGCGCGTGGCGAGGTGGAGCGAGCAAGAGCTTCTGAACGCCAGCTTTGCAGCGCAGCTGTACCAGACGCAGCAACGCTGCTACCGGCTGGCGCTGGAGAAGACGAAAATGGAGGCAGACGGGCTGCGTTTGCAAACGCACGCGCTGCTGGTGGGGCTGGCAACATCTTCGTCGCCCTCGTGTCAGCAGGTCCCCCGTGCGCAAGGACAGGAGGACAGCGAAGTCGCGAACGAGCTGCAGTGCGGCCTGTGCCGCACCGTGCAACTCAACTGGCTGGGGGCTGCCGCGAAAAGGAAGCGTGACGCCTCTCGGGACCGAGATGGCAGTGCCGGTAGACGGCGCGAGGGCGACGGAGACGACTGCAACATCGCGGGCTCATCGCCGAATAGTAAGCGACGCCGCCTCGGCCAACAGTTCGAGTTCTCGAATTGGAAAAGCGAACCCGGATCCTCCGAACCCCCTCAAGCAAACCACTCTTCGTCACAGAAACCTTCGTCCACCACGCGACAATCAGGACCATTGAATTTGAAACAGGTCCATGCGCCGGAAAGTGACCGCGGCAGAAGCAGACGAACATCCAATGCTTCAGGACTAAACGCCCAGAAGCACGGTCGACAAGACTGCGACGCGAATGGACCTTTGCGGATCGTTCCGTTCGAAACGAGTGCATTGCTTGGGCACCTCGCGCCCGATGCGCCGGATTTCCGGAGAGCCGTCGATGCGCGCGTGCGGGCCGTCTCGGGCCCTGGGTGGATGAAGCAAATGTACCGCGAGCTCGTCCTCGCCGACCACGTCACGCCGCAACAGGTCCAGCCTTCTGATGAATTGCTCACCAAATGCGCGAACGACTTCGACTCCGAAACCGTCGTGGGCTGGATGCGCGACACCCTGCTTGGGCTGAAGAACTCGTCGGCTGCGATGGATCCGCACCTCGTCCGCGTTCTAGAGGACGTGGTAGAGCGGTCGTCGGAGCTGGAGGAACTCCTTCGCCGCGTGCAGGCACGAGATCAGGAGGCAGCCTCAGAGCGCTCCAAGTGGGCGCATCTGAACAACCAGCTGGAAAAGCGGATCGCCGACTACAACAAGAAAATCGACAGCCTCTTCGTCTCGCTTTCGGTCGCAGGCGAAAGCGGTGCTGGGGCGGCGGCAAGCAGTAATATGAATGGTGCGCCGGCTCCCACGTCTGGTGCGGCAACATCCTCCTCCAGCTGCGGAGAGGGAAACGCGGGCGATGGAACAGCAGCGCTTCGCCCAGGGAGGTCGGCACGACTGGACGGGCTGTTTTTCGATCTGGTCGTCGACACCACTATGCACCTCGACTTTGTCGCGATGGAAAGTATCGAGGCTGCTCTGCAGCGCGTGCTCGACCGCAATTCCGTGTGGGAAGAGGAGCATTTTCAGGAGGACGCGTTGTTGCTGTCAGCTCGGCCGCCGGCGGGGGTGGGCGGAAACGAAAACCTTTCTCGTCAGCCTCGCACGCCCGGACATGATCCTCAAGTCGAGAAACTCTGCGACGCAGCGGCCAGTGCCAATACGAAAGCCAGCGCACCAGACCGAAATGGCTCCAGGTCCGCCACGTCCTGTTCCTTCCTCGCATGCGCACCCTACTCGACGTCGTTACAGTTCCACCAAAAATACCTGAGCCCAGTGCTGGCGGAGCAGCGCCCGCATACCAGTGGTATGAGGGGGCACACAAACGGGAAACTGCGGATACAGGTCGACCGGCACTCAGTCCCGATGCAGGACGAGAGCCATGCAATCAAACTCAGCTACAACAGCCTCCTTGAAAGCCTCGCGGCGCAGGTGCTGGCGCTACGGTCGGGCGGATTTTCCCTGTTGCAAACTGCATCAGAAGCACGCCCGAAATCCTCGCTCGGGGTTGCTACTGCCGAACAAGATGGTAATGAAAATCCTCCTGAGGAAATAGACAGTACTGAGCGGTCGAATACGAAAGCCGATTCTGCCGCCCTAACGGAATCTGCAACAGACGCGACAAAAGGGGCGAGAATTGTACGCATTGGTCCGACGTCTTCTACGTTCTCCGCACGCGCGTTGTCCCAGAAATTGGCGGAGTGGAGCGCCGAGAACCGCATGCCGGGTTTTCTCGCCGAGGTGGAAGACCTGGAAAGGAGATTGCGCGCGGCCGGTTTGGTGGATGCCGATTTCGACTCCCGCGTTATCGCGCCGGCGAGGCGCGCTGCACGCACCCTGGCGGACTCAATTCACAGTGGCGCGGGAGGTTTTCTTGAGCCTAAAGTTGCAGAAAGTAAGAATCTGGCCTCCGTCCTGGAGCAGCTGCTCGCTGCTGAAGGAAAACGGCCAGGTGGTTTGTGTGGCCGTGTTGAAACATTGGCCGCAGCAGACCAAGCCAGAACATCCGAAGCTTGCGCCTTCATGAAACTGCAATGGCAACTTCCCGCAGGCGCAGGGCCAGGTCTGGTGGTACCGACGGCAGAGGATGCAGCACTAGAAAATTGCACAAAGAAACACGCGCTCTTCGGCCAGGAAGCGAAATCCACTCAACCGCAGGTCTGCAGAACACCAGTCGCTCCGTACACTCGTGCGGGTAGGTACTCCACAGTGCCGCTTCCGCGGAGCTGTGTTCCGTTTCGCGTGCCGGCAGGCGAAACGTTGTCGGCGGAGCAGGAACTGCTCGTGCAAAACGAGTTTGACGCCTTTCAAGAGGAATTCGAGGACTACTGTGCGAGAATCGTGGCCTCGGGGAGGCAGCGCGGCTACGTGCCCGAAGAGACGTTCGTATTGAAAGGTGCCATGGGCACGGCTTGCACGAAGCGCAGGACTGGTCGCGAGAACGAAGTCGGGCGGCCGACGACGAGCATCGCAGATCTGTTTCTTGTGGGTGGTGCTCCGCCGAAGGCTGCAAAAGCCTATGCCACCCTGAACGACGATGCCGTGGGATTGCTTCCGAAAACGCAAAGTGCGGAGTCGGCGGTAGTTGCTGCTGTGCCCGTGCAAGAGTCCCGCGGCGTTTCTGGAAATCGTTCTGCCATCCCTGCAAATGCAAGTAGCAGTACAACAAAGGACGCCGCAGTGACAGTGGCGCCAGTGCCACCACCGACGTGCGCGGTTGTCACTTCAACAGAGCCCCTCCTTCCGAATGCGCCCACGCGGAATCCCAGTCCAGAAACCAGTCCATCGCTGGATCAGTCGAACCTGTTGTACAGCGATCTTCTCAACGTCACAGGCGGTCGCGCTGGCGCGGACACCGGTAAAAAAGACTCAGGGGTTGCTCACTTTCCCAAAAGCCGTCCGCAACTGCCGCCAAAAGCAAAAGCGCCGCCAAAGAAAACCAAAGCCATCATCATCCCCGGCAGCGCGGCGGTGAGTGCCGGACGAGATCTTCGCCAGCAGCCTGTCGCTCGCAACGCCCCTTGGGTCGATCTACCAACCAAGGGGCAGGTTCTTCCCCCGCCGCAGCCAGTCGTTTTGGTCGCGCCGGGCGCCCCTGCAGGAGCCACGATCACTGCCTCAGCGCTGCCGCTGCCAGCCGTGTCTCCGCCTACAACGACTGGGACGCCGACAGCGCAGGCAGCGCCGGCGCCGCAACGCCTGAACGCAGCGCTCCTTGGCACGCTGCCACAGGTGGGTACGAAGAGGGGAAGTGGCACGGGCTTGCAAAACTTGGCGCAAGGCGGGCGAAACGCATATATAAATGAATGGCAGTCTGAGGATCCGTCGCGAGGACGCTCGGCCTCGGACGATCTTACCCTCCGTTCGGACGGTTCCTAGAGCGGAGACACCAATTTGCTTTTAGCAGAACTGACGTGAACGAATGCAGCTCTTATCAGTTTACATCTAACGACAACGACAACTTCTGTATGAGGGAGTTTCCCGCAACAACTCATTTTGACAACTTCAGGCTCGCTCTTTCGTGTAGAGGCCGTCCTCCTATTGATGATTTGCTGACGCATTGTGCGGGTTTCCTCAAAAATCCGAAAAAGCGGTGCTCGTCGATCTTGTCTTCGCAAGCAGGGCGCTTCTAGCACCATAATGTAAAACGAGTGTGTCACCAGAGTTTCACTGTACCTAGCCGCTGAATTTCAAAAAGGAGTGAGAGAGACCAAAGACGCGATAGAAACTGAGCAAGGGAGACGCAAATATAGACTTCGAAAAAGATCCTGGTGATTCATTTCGCGCACACGAATCAGTCGTAAGAAAGTGTACGTACCGCCGAAGTTGATTACTGTCTGAAGCATTCCTTGGCTTCTGATCTCGCGCGGAAGCATTCCTTGGCAATCGCATGAGTATGATTTCTTAAACGCAAATTCGCTGACAAAAGATGAACTTGTCACAGTGCAAAGCTTCTTGTCGCACCCTCTCCCTCAAGTTGCGGTGTAGTAACCGAGCTTACCGTTACCGTATCGTTCTTCTCTCTAGTGCGAGGGGCAGCTCCGCACATTCTTTGCAGTTGCAACATCCGCTTCCGTGCGCGGCCGGCTCAGGGAGACAAGCTGCGAACGGAGGACGGCGCCTCCGCTATTCCGCGGGTGCTTCGGAGAAGCAGCGGAGGCCCAGTGCCGGCTAGTTACTGTGACTACGACTTGGTCCGGGAGAGAAACGCTCACCATCGTGTATGTTTCCAACGCTGCATCAACCACCCACCGCGCTACTTAACCTTCGCGTCGCACGCGCTGAGTTCAAGTAGAGCGTCTGCAATCGACGAGGAGCGGCACCAGACTCCCGCTATTGCGCGTAGAAAAGGGTGGTCGCTCTGCCAAGATCATGAGCCCTGGTCGCGGCGATCATGGCGCCCCGGACGGTTTCGTGCACTTCCGGCCGCGGGCCGGGCGGATTAACTGGCGCTACCTGCACACCCTGGACGACGAGCAGGTGGTCCGCACTGGAGATACGGAGACGCTCCTCAAGATCCAGGACAACCTTATGTTCGCAAGATTCGGCGAGGAAGACCTACAGATCGCGAGCGACCTCGAAATCCGGAAGATGGTACGGTTAAGCCAGCTCTGCATGGAACACCTGTACGTGCAAAACACGAAGCTCCAGGCAAAGGCCGAGGACGCCGAGGTGCCGTGATTTGTTTTGTTCGTGATTTTTTTTTGTTGGTGATTCATCGGCGGGGCGTGGCCAAAGAGAAGCCTTTTGCCCTTTATATATTCGCTATTTTTCGATTTCGACGTTTCTTCTACACTATCTAAGATCCCGAAACACAAAACCGCAGGCTGCTGACGATGCGAAGCGCAAGGAGATTTACCGGCTGGAGACTTCCGTCAGACGCTTGCAGAAGGAGGTCAAAGACCGCCGACGGCAGGTGACGCTTTACGAGAGCCTGCTCCGCGAGCGCAAGGAGAATGTCCCGCCAGGGATCCTCGGAGTCGGCGACGAAAGCACCAACAAGACCCTCGTTGAGATCGACGTGTCAGCCAACGTGAGCGATGCCGCAGCTGGTTTCGTTCTTCGCGATGACCAAGTGTCGCAACCGCCGAAGACGAGCAGAGGCTCGCCAGTCGAAGGTGGGGCAAACGGCAGCAAGACCGCTGCGGCAAAAGCGAGCTCCCCGCAGTTTGTGCGGTGCGGCTCTGTATTTCAGTGCCCGTACTGTGTGAAGAAGTTTGAGACGGTCGAGTACCTCGAACGGCACATCCTTCGGCGACACGCCGATCAGCCCGCGCTGTCAGCAGCAGACCTTCACGGGTGCGAGGTACGAACTTCTCCTCTCCGCAAAATGCAAATGCATTTTTTCGCTTGTTGATGGTTTTACCTCTCGAGTGATTTGGAAAGGCTGCTATAGCCACCCCCACCCTGACGTAAATCTAGGTTCTTCGCGGCCGTGCCGGCGGCAGCCCCCAGCAATCGCGCGCGGATGACTTGCGGCGCGAGGTGCTGGCTGAGACCAAGAATTTGATCGACGAGAAGCTCTGTCGTCTCATGCAGTTGACCACTTCCACCGGAGCTGCGACCTCAGGTGGCGCGCTGCCCGACAACGATATGCCGGGTGACGACCTGCCGGAGGACGTCGCATCCGAGCTGTTCAAGGTGTTGAAGGAGCGGAACGTCGGCGTCCGCCAGAGCATGGAGGTGGAGCGCCGCGTCGCGGACTTGTTGTCCGTCGAGCGCGAGAGGGTGAAGGCCGATTTGCGCGCAGAACTGCAGCTGCCCGGTGGCGCCGTAGGGACGAGAGACAGAGAACGGCTACAGAAACTCGACGAAATGATGGACGTGGCCCTGAGCGAGAATCGCCGGCTGGCGGACACGGTGCAGCAGCTCCAGTCAAGGAACCAGATCCACGAAATGAGGCTAGAGGAGATGGCAAAAGGAGGCGCGGTCGGCTCGAGGGGAAGTTCCCCGCAGCGGGGTACGTACTTACGTTGTTTTTCCCTGTCAACAAGAAGACTTCAGTTTTAGGTGAGTTGCACGTCGGTTTGTCTCGTTGCTGGATGAGTAAACGCATCTGTAAATCCGTCGACCCATTGGAGCTTTCGCAAACTATTTTGCATACCGAAGACAATTTATCCGTCCAGGTTTGCAGAACTACGTGCCCTCCGACCTGCTCGCGAGTCTCCACCCGCTGCAGCGGTCTTCCATCCTGCCCCCCACGAACCCTCCTTCCACGGACTTGAGCAACGACACGAACCGTTTCGGCACTGCCGTCCCCGGAACCCGCATCGGCAGCGCGACGGCGACCGCGTCCAACAGCTCCAACACCGCGCCGCCGACGATCATCAACGGCCTGGAATGTCGAAGTAGCGAACGGAGCAGCTTGCTGCACGAGCGGGAGCGCGCCTTACAGGACCTGTCGCAAAACGCGACCCGCATCTCCGAAATCGCGGCGGAGGAGGAGCGCATCGCGCGCCAGCAGGAGATGGCGGCTGCGAGGCTGGCGGTCGCGCGGGACCAGCGGTTACGGGCGGAGTTTCTCGCGGAGATCGACGATTCCGACGCACAATACATCCAGGCGCCGCGTCGGATGAGCGCGTACTCATCGCTGGACCTCGATGGAGGCGCCACGGGCAGGAGCGGAGACGGGACCAGCACGTCGCCCGTCAAAGCCCGATCGGCCGCTGGCGCGGCGGGCGGCGCGGGGGCGTTTTCCGGTGTTTTTCTTCTTCGTGTTCTGGCCATTAGGAAACTTGCGGGTTTTGATGCGTTGGGCGGTGCAGCTAGAGATAAAGGCTTCAGCTGTAGTAAATCCGAAAAAATATATAACTTGTGCAAATCACGACTACAGCAGCGTCGAGATCCGGCGGGCAGTCGCCGGGCAGCTTCGCGCGCATATTCGCCAATCCAGTGCCCCAGACGAGCGTCCGGTCAAGCGGCCCCGCACTCGACGCGACGTTGCTCGTCACCAATCCAGCGGACCAGCCTGCGGACACGATTACGAAGAGCTCCGCGTCCTCCGCAGGCACGAAGACAAGCTCGCTGATCACAAATTCGCGAGCGCATCGCGCATTCTCCGACTCGCTCCAAAGCGCGAACCCGCTCGAGAACACGCGCATCGAAGTCGGCGGAGAAAGTAGAGGTCCTGGCGCTTCCGGTCTGGACCACTCGACGCAAACACTGCTTCCTGTGGGCGCGAGCGCGAGCATGCTAGCGGAAACCCTACTCGAGCCCCACAGGGACAAGCGCATTGGCGTCGGCGGGGGTGGAACCACCGACGACGACGCGGCCACAACGAAAAGCGTCAGCTCGCAGCAGACCTCCTTTTTGCAGGCGGCTCCGGCAGATGGCCCGCGAGACCAGAGGTGTGCGCCCCCACCTGTTGTCAACATCAGTACGGTTGAGCCGCTCGCGCAGACATTGCTCGCCACACAACTAGCAGCGACACGAGATGAATCTTCTGTGCCGTCGCTGGCGGAGGGTGTGCGAAAATCCTCGAATGATAATGCGGCCGCTGCGGATAAAAACGGCGCCAGTCCGTCGAAGGCGTCACGGCTCATCGACCACGTCGCGGCCGCTAACTCTCCGCGCCGCGATCCGCCGCCCGATGCGTTTTTGCCGAGTGCCAGCAATTTGGTGACGCGCGACGCGGAACAAGGAAGGATAGCCGACCTCGGCGTCAGCAGCGCCAGCACGCTGCTGGAGACAAAACGGCACGAATCCACGGAGCAGCAGAATCTGACGCAGAGCAGCCGCGAGAGCGTGCACTCTGACATCACGCAGCTTCTGACGAACACCCGGCTGGAGGAGGTTGACAGTACTGTCATTGCGGGCGTGAATACGAGTGTCACCTCAACAACGTCTGGTGTCGAGAAAACGAATACGACCTTGCTCCAGTCGACGGACGCACTGGGGACGACGCAGATTGTTCCTACCCGCATCAAGCAGTTTGAGGAACTGGCGAGCAGGCGAAGCGGCGTCGGCGACTCAATGGAGCTCGCGTCGGCAACAGCGCTGGACAGAACTGTGCTAAGAAGCTCCTCCGGGAGTACTGGCTTTACGAAGGCACCGGCGGCCGACAGTGACGCGCTTTCCACGACAGTTCTCGACGCGGCCGCAATGGACAAAACGCGGATTGGAGAAAGAAGCGGTAGTGGGGCCGTGACGGCGACCTCTGCGACGACCGAGCTAGATGCGACAAAACTCGCAGATGCAGACAATCTTGACAACACAAAGCTCGGGCAAACCATCTTTCTTGACGGCACTAGAACGGAAGATGTGAACGCAACACGGTTGGAGGATCTCATAAAGCCCACGACGGGGTCCAGTACCAGCAGTAGTGCGGTGGTAGAGAAGACCATTGCTGGACCGGAACTCGCTGCGAGCTCGAGTAGCAGGAGTGATACCTCCCCGATGCAGCTGCAAGACAAGGCCCATCTTGACCGAACGAGAATAGGGGAGCCGACCTCTCGACTTCCAACATCTTCGAAGGAAAGCGCACTGAAAGACAGCGTGGCATCAACGGCCTGGAATGTCTCCACCATTTTCCCCGTCGACGGTACCATCCTGCCAGACATCGATTTCGATTCATCGCGCATAAAAGACGAAGGGTCTCAGTCGCCAGAAGCAGGAGCTGCTGCAGAGGAGAGGAGTAAGCCGAGAACAACAGCGGAGGCAGAACTGGACGTAAAGCCCGCCGACCTGACGATGGACGTCAAACCCGCCGACTTGACGATGGACGCTGGAGCAAGCAGCCAGCCCGAAGCAAAACGGGAGCCTCCCCCACCTCCAAAACTGGTACTTGAAATTGATGAAGTTCGACAGGAGTTGCTTTTGGTTGATGTGAACATCCGTCCTATTTCGGAACGTGAATGCGCTTTTTGTGAGTCCTGTTATCGTGAACGCGTATCCTTTCACAAACAGAAATCCCCTGCGCGGGGCCGGGCGCCGGACAGCAAGGATGAATCTTCGGATTATAGCGACGACGAGTTCGAAATCGAGGTCGACGACGAAAGCCCATCACCCAAAGCCGGTAGCGCAAAAAAATCCGCCACTGACGCGGCAGTGGATGACGAGATCGCTACTCTCCTCCAGGAGCGGGAAGATTCGGCCGCACAAAACCTGCAGCAAACGCAGCTGGACGTCACGACTCGCAGTATTACCGGGACGCGTATAACGTTACCAGGCGGCGGCAGGGAAAGGGATGCAGCAGGCCCGCTCGACGCAACGATCCTCTCGTCCTCGAAAGCAGGTCGCAGCTCTAGTTCGGCTTCCGCTCTTCCAGTTGCCACCGCAAGTGCATCGTCGTCCGCAAGACCCGCTCCTGCCGACAGCGAGGCGGAGGCTGACACGCTGATTGCAGAGGAGATTCGTCGGGAAAGTATCGATGCGACGCTGATTCGGTCCGTGAATACAGGAGACGGTACCACGAACAGCTCGCCAGACGATAGCTTCCCGGGAACGTCGGCGGCCAGGGTAGAAGTTGCGGGTGGAGCGGGTAAGTACGACCACGACGGCAAACGCGACCTCACCGACCTTGCGATGAGCGACATCGAGGACGATGATTTGGAGGACATCCTTAACTTCAAGTGACGCCCCATTTGCGGCCCTGACTATTGCTCATTGACACCTGGTGGTCGTTCTTGTTCTTCACTCGCGGCAAATTTCGTCATTGAGAATGCGCTTACCTCTTTGCGTTTGGCTCGTAACGCCGCAGGCCTCCACGCGATAATTTTATGAAGGCATGGGAAAGAACTGCCGGGACAAGAGTTCAACGCAAAATGCAAGATAACAACGACGAGATGAAGACAGTACAGGCCGGACATTGTTGTACCAACATCTTTTTGTTTTGCTTTCTTGCTTGGTCTAAATTCGAGGCTTTCCGTCCGCCCATGTGTGGACTGCGCTCTGATCTGCTTCAGTACGGCTCCTGAGATCTGATCAATGCGGGTATCACAATTTTCAGTGCCTTGCATGTTTCTAGGCTGGCTTATGTGCTCGTGATCGTTCAAGGTGCGTGAAAAGAACCACCGCAGACTCTCCTATCTAAATGTATCCACAAGCAACTCAATGCACTTCTGGAATTCAAATAATATTGATCCTGTGCCTAAACCCACGCTGCAGAGAAATAGGAAGCATCACCCCTACGTAGTAATAGACGTAGTAACAGGTAGTCATCGTGTAGTGTACTGACGAAATACTCTCTCCAAACAAGCCCCTCATCCGCGAATCACGTCCCCAACACAAACAAACTTTTTTTCGCCGCCTGGGGCACCAGCACATCGGACAACCCAGCAATCGGATCATGTTGTCCGCCCCCATCAGTCGCCGGCGTGTCGGCGGCGATCGCCTCCCGGTCACCGTTCTGTCCGGCTTCCTCGGGTCTGGCAAGACCACCACGCTCACTCACATTCTGAACAACAACAATGGGTGCAAAATCGCGCTCATCGTGAACGACATGGCTTCGGTGAACGTGGACGCGCTGAACATCGACAGTGGCACCAAGGAGCAGTTTCGCCTCTCCAGAATCCAGCATCCTGCAACGGCAACCCCCGAGGACAAGAGCAGCGACGGACATAGCGGCGATCATCATAACATCATCGTTAGCGGCAAGAAGCAGGTCGTCATGCCGAAGATGGTTTCCCTCCAGAACGGCTGCGTGTGCTGCACCTTGCGGGAGGACTTGGTGGAGCAGATCGCGGAGCTGGCCAACAAGGGCGACTACGACTACCTGATCATCGAGTCCACCGGCATCGCCGAGCCCGTACCCGTGGCGCAGACCTTCTGCCACTCTCTGCGCGAGCTGGAGGAGATCACGAAGGGGTACGACATCGGCCACGAGCTCGGCGAGGACGCGGCGAAGCGGGGCGGAGTGGTGGTCGAGTCCGAGCAGGAACGGAGGAAAATCGCGGTGCAGGCGATCGAACTGCAGAAACTGACGCGGTTGGACACGATGGTCACGGTGGTGGACGCGGCCGCGATCTGGGACGTGCTGCAGTGCGGCGACTCGCTGCGGGAGTCGAAGTGGAGCAAAGCGGAGGCGGCGCTGGCGGAAGAAGCCCCCTCCGTGGCGGAGGATCTGGACCGGAGCATCGCGGATCTGCTGATCGCGCAAATCGAATTCGCGAACGTAGTGCTGCTGAACAAACGGGATTTGCTCTTTCAGCGTGGTAAAGATGCGCAGCCTGCGAATCTCGGTGCTAAAACAGATGCCAGGGTGGGTGCGGCCGTCGACGGCGCGAAGGAGGGATCCTGCTGCGAGTGCAAGACCGGTGACGCGGACGAAGTGCAAGACATGGAAGGTGCTGCGAAGAAATCCGGCGGTGGAAGTGGTCAAGAAGGGGAACCACGACCAGACGCGCGCGCTGGTGAGTGCGTACAGCGGAAGACGGAGCTGATCGAGGACCTGATTCACTCGCTGAACCCGGAAGCGAAAGTGTACTGGAGCGAGTACGGACAAATCAACCCCGAGTGGATCCTCGACACGAAGCTGTTCGACTTCGAAACGGCCACCGTTAGCAAGGGGTGGGTGCGAGCGCTGGCCGGCCCCGGCGGCGGCCCCAGTGCGGCAGGCCCCTCGGCCCGGCAGCAGATTTCGTCGGTCGTGTTTCGTGCCACCCGCCCCTTCCACCCGCAGCGGCTCTTCGACATTCTGGGCGGATTTGGCCACCTCGCGGAGAACGTGTTTGTGCCGAAGACGGCTGCGAGCGGAAGCCCGGGAGGTCTTTCGGAGAAAACCGTTTTTCCGGAAACGGCTGCAGAGGACCAGGACGTGGAGATGGAGGACGCAGGCTCTCTCGCGCCGGAGCCGGTGCTCTCCTGCTGCGGCATTGTCTTGAACAAGGACGAGATCGAGAAGTACGAGGCGGAACAAGCCGAAAAAGCGGAGAGAAAAAGTTTGGAGGTCAAGAAAAAACTAGAAGAAGAGGCCGCAGAGGAGGACGCCCCCTTCGATCCGACCCAGGTGTTCAAAAACGTGTTTCGCAGCAAGGGACAGGTGTGGCTCGCGAACTGTGCCGGATTCCGGATCATGTGGGAATCGGTCGGCCGCGAGTTCTACTTCGCGCCTGGTCGCCCGTTCGACAGCGCGGTTGCGGAAGCCGGGTACGACCCTGCGGAATTGGGCGCCGTCGCCACTGCGGCGGCATCCGGGTTCCTTAACAAAGGAAGCGCGGCTTCCGGACAGGGAAAAGATGTTGACCAGCGGGAATCTACTGCGTCCACGCTGCACAACGAGCGGCCACCAGTATCGGGAGAGGTTGAAGAACTTGATGCTGGGGACGAGGAGATGCATGAACAAGGAGATGGTGGTGCTGACCCCGAGTCGAGAAACTGTACGGCGTACGCGCTGACCATGCTCGTGGACAACCTGGTCGTGACGAAACCCGAGCCCGAGTCCAGCAACCTCGCTCTGTACGGTTCGCAGAGGAACCAGCACCCCGTGTGGGGCGACCGAGGGACGGAACTCGTGTTCATCGGCGTCGCGTTGAACGAAGACAAGATCTTGTCCGCGCTGAACAGTGCGCTGGTGAGCGAGGAAGAAATGGCTGTGGCCGCGAACGACAAGCAAAAGTGGGAAGCGGCAATGAGCCAGGCGGCAGGGGACGATCACGATCCGTTCGCAGTCACACAGCCGCTGACCCCGGCCCAGGTGCAGAGGAAGACAGGCGGATTGCTGACGCGCTGGGACCGCTTCTGGAAACTGGAAGACCCGTTCTTCAAAGGCACTGCAGCGCAGAGGCTGATGGAGTTCGATCTCGAGGATGACGAGGAGGGGAATTCTGATGCCGGTGCAGAACACGATATGACGTTGAAGGGAGGAGGTGGCAGCGAGGAAGGCGAAACGGACGCCGAGCACGGTGAAGACGGCGGCTACGAAAGTTCGCCGGTGGGATCGGCAGACGAAGCTTGAAGCATTTATAGTAGTAGAAAGATACAACGTGGCAAAAACCAAGCAACAGCGCTTTGCAAGAGTGGTTTAGGGTAAGTAGACGCCGGAATGCCTTTCCATGCAGGGTTTTTGTCTCGATTGAACGACCGAATCGTAGTCGACGAGTGGCTTAACGCAATTTGTTGCGACTAGGACACGACACACGTTTAAGAGAAATACAGAGATGCTCGTACTTACTTAAAGACCTGCTCAATTGCTTTCCGAGAACTGTAGCTCACATTAACTGGCAGTAGTAGTACCAGAATCTTTTTATAGCTTGATGTTTGTTTTCAAATCGCGTATTTCTATTTGTATTTGATAAGACAGAACTATCTATGTGGATGAGCCCATCAATCATCCGGACAGTGGCTTCGATATCGATCTCCATGTACAATCAACATGATCAGTCGCGTTTTTATTTTACACCTTAGAAGAAAACAACAGTCGAGGTTTTACCGGAAGTCAGACACTTGTAGGACATTTTCGAGAAAACGCCGGCTAGCTACCTCCCAAGAGCAGGGCGCCCAAATGCCATGTGAGTGGCTTGACCTTGAGCACGAAAACTTCTAGTTTATTTATAGGCTTCGTCTAGCCGTTCCATCATTCAACCGAATGAATGATCGATGCCCCTGTGATGTCTGGTATTTTTCATCGCTTGCTGGCGCTGGCGTCTGATTCTCCTGATCCCGGAAGCGAGGTATGTTGCGGTGGAGAGAGTAGGTAATTTCTCTTCATGCTACTCAACTAATGTAACAAAATTTGTGCGTCCGTTTCGCTAGGCGAGCGAATAGAGCGTTGGATGGAGAACTCATTCAGTGAGAAAGCGATATTCGTTGTGTGGACTTTGTTTTTGGGCGTCCACATGATTTCTACGTCAGACAGAAAAAGGAACCAGCTCGTGGAAGTCGCGCTCACTCCCCAAGACCAGTACGGCCACAAGAACGTATTTTTTTGAAGATGGCAGTTCAGTGCTCACTTTCGACTCGTTTCGCCGATCGACACAGAAAATGGTGCGCATAGCGTACGCAGCTACATTTTGCGGGCATTTTTCGACCCCACTTCGGGGGACCCAGCTGAAACCGCAGCCGTGGCGCGGAGCGCGGTTACCGTGCCTCGCTTCGAACTCGCGAACCACGACCGCAGCAGAACACCCCCAGTAGCAGAGATCGTCCCACCAGATCTCCATCCAAAACACTGCTGCCCCTCGCGAGCGCGCTGTTGAAGCGACTGTCGCTTTCCGCAGAGCCTTCGCGCGTCCACCGCGAGACGCAATGCCGATCTTCGGGAACCTGTACCTCCGCTCCCGCTACACTCTGAATGAGTCCCTCAGTCCCAGGATTCCGGGGCGGCCGCAGCCCGAGAACCCGGTCGACGCGCGTCGGAAGCACATGCTGCTGCCGCACCGGATGCCACCCAAGTGGTTTTTCCTCGATCTGGACCAGCACCAGGGGGCGGAATTGTGCGGCAACGTGATCGCCGCGTGGAAATTCGCCACCTTCACCCTCCCGTACATTCGCAAGCTGGAAAAACGTATCCACGCCTTCGACAAGTACGGAGACTTGGAAACGCTGTACCTGCGCACGCTGCGCTCGCTGAAAGAGGCGAAGGACTGGTGTGCCGACTTGCAGCGCGCGATTGCGACGGAGCGGCTGGCGGTGGATTTGCTCGTGAGCCGGTGCCGCGGACAAGTGTTCGGCCTCCACCTGCTCACGGCGCAGCTGCGGAAGTACCGGCGGCGGTGCAGGGTCGTGACGCAGGAATACGTAAAGTACAAAGCGCACGCGGAGGGGGCAAAGCGGGCGCTGGCGAAGAAATTCGCAAATCGGTTCGAGGAACTGGAAAGCTGGCGCGACGAAGCGCTAAAGCGCATGGCATTCCAGGCAACGTTTCTTGAGGTGTTCTACGTCTTCCAGAAAAAGTACGAGCTGGCCAAGGCGCGGGGAGGCAAACAGGCGGAGATTCTGCTAGAACTAGGGGAGAAAGTCGGCGCACTGGAAGATGCACTGGAAAAAATGACGAAGGAAAGAGACGAGTACTTTAACTTCGCAGTTGTGCGTTTTGTGGATGTGTCTCAGTTGGTTCGATGGATGTACACGTGGACGCGAAAGAATTCATTCGTGAATGAGTAGACTGACCCGGCGCCGTTTCTGATGTCAGGCTGCTTCGCGTTCGCGACGGTCTGCTGGCCGATGTTGCGCAGCTCGAGCACGAAGAGCTGCCTATGCGCTGCGAAGAAGTTCTCGTTTGGCGCGACAAGCTGTACCACGCCCGCGCCGCCCTCGAGTATACTGCCGTTCAGAACTGGCATAAGCTGGCGAGAATCCACCAGCAGGACCGTGAGATAAGCCACCTGAAGCAGGAGATGAAGCTCTTTCTGCAGATCAAGGACGAGCTGGCCCAGGAACGCATAACGTCGGAGTTGCTGCGACGAGAGATCGCCGCTCGAGACGAGCGGCTAGGCGAAATGGACGCCTTACAGGCCGCGAAAGAAAGTGCTGAGGCGGAGCTGAAGAAGGTGAAGAGAAAGAACGAGGAGTTGTTGAAGCAGCTCGACGCGAAGGTGACGAAACCAACAATACCAGCGCGGTTCCTGTGCATGCGATGCAGCAACGAAGTGCAGCAATCAAAGCAGACGGCGGCCTCTCAAATAGGCGGGAAGATGAGCGGGATCACAACCGGAAGTGTTGCAGTCGGCACTAGGTCTTCACTGGTAAAGGGATCACCTGCGCTTTCCATCGTGCCGGGGGCGGAGATCGCGAGGCAGCTGCTGCGCGGAACGTCGTCTTTCCCGGGCGAGACAAAGCCTGCCGGAAGATAGTCATTTCGAAATGAGAGATTTTTAAATTTTGGTTGCTCAAACTCAAACCACACGACCCCGAAGCAGACTAACAAATTTTGCTTGTTTGATTTTTGCGTCTATTTTGCCGCATACTCGGGGATGCAACTTGAACTTGATCAAAGAAACAGCGCCAAGCATTAATGTAGGGCAATGGGTAGTTCCTGAAGCAGGAGCAAGAGGTGACGAAAGAGTCCGTCTGCACTTTGACGATCAAGATTTTCGTGAATACCTGGGGATGCGCGTTTCGTGTCGCTCTTTTATCTCGACGATCTTCGTGGAAGTGTGGATCCTACGGCCATCGTGCGCGCCTCAAATACGTACTTAATCGATATCGGTGTCGTGTCATTGATATCGAGCGAGCGATTCGGTCCGCACGTAGATGAGAGCATCGATTGGCAGTGATGAATTCCTTTGTTGTAAAGCGATTGGTGTTGGTCATCTTCGCCAACGCCCATTCTAGCATCTTGCCAACAAGTACTGCACGCACGACATCACTTCCGAAAAATTTTGCAGTTAAAATGATGCGCCGCGTCCTTGTCGAGCAAGGGCTCCCGTGCATGTCTCTTGACGCACATTCGCTGGACCACAGAGCAGCAACTCTCCCAGTTCAGCACGGGACACTCCCCCACGCTGCCACTCCACCTGCTGCCACGGCTATTTTTCCTAACCATGTGCCTGCTCATGTCGCACAGATGACCTCCTCCTCGTCCGTCGCGCGCCACCCAGTACGAAGCGGCAAATCCAGCTCCTTCTACTTTAACGACTCCACGGACGCGGTGCACGTGGTGCGCGGAGAACCCCTGCTCGTGAACGAAGCTCTCCTGAAACGAGGCGAGCAGCTTCTTTCGATCGGGATTGTGTGCGGAGTCGTTGGAGGCGGAATCTACATGGTTTTGAACTCGCTGGGATTTCTGGGGGAGGACGACGAAGCGGAGCGCAAGAAGAAAAGACGGAAGAAAAAATCGAACTGAAGCTATGGGTTCACGACTGCCTTGTGGCCAGAAACTGCACTGAAGCGGAAACTGCAACGAACTGGAGTACGTAATAGAACCAGAATACACTCTCGCAATCGTAGATGAGTACCGACCTTCAAGGACAAGACCTACCTGTGAGGCAAAGAAGAACGAGGAAAAATTCTAGCACCAAAGCGAGGAAACGTTCAATCGTGCACGCCGAGCTCGAGTAAGATGGAGTTTGTCCACATTCGCACGAGGGCACGAGTCAAAGTAGAGTGGAGCTGGAGCGTGCGACTGGTCATCTATCAAAAGATTCGGAGAGGATAGCAGTGAGACGACGGAGTCGGAGTCGCAGCAATATTCTAACCACCAGTACAAGAGAAGCGATTTTTTCGCTGGAAGTGCTTTCTTTCTTAATGTAGAAGCTGGAGTTAGAGTTGCAGAAAGCCACTTGATTTCGTTCGATTCATTGGAGCAGCTATCAGGCGTTCGATCTCACACGATGACGGCTTCCTCCATGCCTGTATCGCACAAACGGCAAAGCACCTCCCGGGGTTGTGCGAACCTCCCTGCTCCGAAGCGGGCGAGATGCGCGTTGGCACCGGCTAGCCAAGACCAGCCCCCGTCCGGCGCATCCACGATCGCTACCGCGAGCGCTAGCCCCTCGTCAAGCTCGTGCTCGGGGTTCTTCGATTGGTCCATACATGAGCAGTTAGCAGCGCAGGAGCAGCTGCCCTGCTCGCCAAGCCATTCGGAAATGACCGTCCTAGTGCACTTTTTCAGCATCAAGTTGCGGAGCGACGTACGACCAGACAGCAGCGCCGCGGCCGCATCGTGAGTAAGTATCCAGCTTTGATCCGCGGAACCGAACGCAGGAAGGGCATCTGCGATGCGGACCAGCGATGTGCGAGTGGAAAAGAGAGCGACAGCAGAGAACACAGGAACAACAAGTATTAGATCTCCCACACGGACACGAATCAAAAAAAGTAAAAGAATGAATTATGATATATGTTGAGTAGCTTCACTTAACTTTACGCCCCCTATTTCACTTAACTTTACGCCCATTGTTCTCCTCTACTCCCTCTAGTTCCTTTGCTCTTCAGGCTATTATTATGTTACTCTAACTCTAATATATGTTGAGTAGCGAAAACTTCATCAAGATGATGGATACATTGATTTCCACACCGAACAAGACAACAACTTTTCTGCGCGTGAGCATCATTTTGGTGCCTACTAGCTGAGACGACCAGGATGCAATGATCAGATTCTCCTGAGAGACGGATTGTACCAAGAAAAATTTTCTTCGTAAGACTTCGCGATACCACACACAGATGTAGCCTTCACTTCTGCCACAAAACCAAAATGCTCCTGTAACTCAACGTAAACGAACCTGATAAAACTCCATCTTCCGATTTATTCATTTGATTCTGAAAAGAGGGTGTAGTACAATGAATACGAATTGAAAACCGCGAACTCAAGACTGAAAGCGATGTTTCGTGGTCGACTAGTGCGAGTCTCCACATGATTCGCAGGCTCGTCCAGCTTCACATTTTGACTCGCGGTTCGTTTCGAAAAATCGCTGTTTCTTTCGTCGCTCGGTATCGCAAAGGAGAGGTCGTCGCTTTGAGTTTGTGTTCGCATCATCGCTTGAGCGATCTTCAAGGTTCGGATGCGGCTGTGCGAGCGCAACAAATGCCACTTACGAGTGAACTGAAGCGAAAACATGAAGGCCATTATTTCTTCACAACAGTGAGTAGGTCTAGATTCTTCAGCAGCAGAGTTTGATCTATCCTCTTCTTGGTAGTGCAGCAACGTCAGATCGAAATTGATCTTCACACACTCGCTTTCCTGAATTTCAACTTCTTCCTCATTCCAAATCCAAACAACAACGGAACTGCAACCGCCAAAAAGTTCAGATAGAAAAGTAGACGAAGGCCCATTATATTAGGTTTTCTCGTGACAGCAGACAAAGTAGAGGAGTGGTAACTCAAGCCGCTGCCTCCACGATGACGACGGTGGAGGTGGCAGCAAGCCTGCTGCTGGGGGTCCCGCCGGTGTTGGGAATTTTCTGGGCGGTCGCGCAGGTGAAATGGATCAACGACGTCGAGCTGAAGGAGCCTGAGGAAGAGCTCAAGCAAATCACCGCAGGTGATGTCCACATTCAGCCAGGTCCATACCAGAGAGACTATCGTCTGCCTTTGTGAGCGAAACACCAAAAGGCATGCTTGTTGCAAAAAAGCCTGTTGTTGTATCAATCTGTGTGTTGCTCAATGACTGTTCGCATCATGAATGATCGTCTGCTTGATCGAGTGAGGACGGCTTCGTTCTCGTTCGAGTCAAACTCGGCTTCAGACGTCTGAGAGTAAGGACACACTTGGCTTTAGATAGTTTTTTTGATTTTGTCTTTGTGGTTAGGTAGCACGGTCACATACAATCGTGTTTCTTGGAAGTGGAACATTATACCTTCAGACCTTATTCACGCACGGTTCTTCAGACTGCAATTTTGTCATCGGATGGCTGACAAAACAAATACACCAGGCTTGTTGAAGAGCTCGCAGACGGTGGGCAAGATGCAGGAGATTGCGCAGGCCATTGCCAAGGGCGCAGACTCTTTTCTACGCATTCAGTACGCGTGGATCATGGCCTTCTGTCTTGCCTTTTCCGTCGTCATCTACGAGTTTTTCTCACACATCCTGGGTAAACCCTCGCTCGGCGCCGCCACCGTACTCGCGTTTCTGCTGGGCGCCGCAACTTCCATCTTGTCGGGGTACATCGGGATGAAGGCGGCAGTGATGTGCAACCTGAAAACCGCGCACCAGTGTTGGGCGGAGGGGATTGAAGCCGGGTACGCTGTGGCCGTGCGGGGCGGAAGCATCCTTGGATTTGCACTGGTCAGTTTGGGAATCGGTGTCATGCTCATCGTCATTAAGATCTTCGAGCTATGGCACGTGGACGACGGTATCCAATGGACTGAGGACCATTTTTGTTTCCGTTGAATACAACCATCCGAAGTATCGCTTGCAGCAGCAAAATAAACGCTTCTCATTTGCTTGAGTCCTCCACGAATCGCAGGTTCCATCCTATCCCTCTACGAAGCGTTGGCCGGCTTCGGCTTGGGCGGTTCTGCGGTCGCGCTTTTCGGTCGTGTGGGAGGCGGTATCTACACCAAGGCAGCAGACGTCGGAGCCGATCTCTCGGGTATGCCTCGCCCCAATCATCACTTATAATTTTAATTTGCACCAACATTGATAGAACTTCAACTTGAGCTTCGATCCCGATCGCAGCACGAAGATGCATTTTGTGCAAAATAGCAATTCGTCTTTCTGTAACGGGCTCCTAACTTCTTCGAGAGTCATTCTCCAATTTCCCGTTCCCCAAGGTAAGAACGAGTGGGGCATGGATGAAGACGATCCGCGCAATCCCGCCTGCATCGCCGACAACGTGGGTGACAATGTCGGTGACATTGCCGGCATGGGGGCAGATTTGTTCGGATCTTTTGCCGAGGCGACCTGCGCAGCTATGATCATCGCGGCGAAAAGCTACGACACCGCCTACATCGTCAACGGACCCTCCGTCCCCGGCCTGGCCAACACCTACGCAGGACTCAACTGTACTATGTCATTCTCGACATGAATAACCCTTGAATTTGCATGAAACCGATCTCGTTCTCGATGCTGTATACTCCAACGAACACATCGATCGAATCTACGACTTCATGCTCAGTTCCGATCCTGATTTCCTCCATCGGGGTTCTCGTTGGCCTCGCGACGATGATGATCGTTCTGTACCTGCCCTATTTTGCCGTCCGCGGCACGGCACAGATCGAGACTTCCCTCAAGGCTATTCTCATCATCTCGACCGTCCTGGAGACCGTCGCCATGGTCGCTGCGACGCATATCTTCATCCCTGCGTCGTTCCGTCTCGCCATGGACGATGGCACGATTGTGGTCTGCTCGCCGCATGACCTGCTCATTCCCGTTCTCGTCGGCTTGTGGGGGGGTCTGGTCATCGGGCTCGTCACCGAGTACTACACGTCCCACTCCTACCGCCCGGTGCGCGAAATCTCCGAAACGCAGCAAATCTCGGCCGCGACTGGCATCATCTACGGGCTGGCGCTGGGGTACTTGTCCTGCATCGTGCCGATCATCGTGCTGGTCGTTTCGGTGCTGGTGAGCCACCGCTGCGCGGGCATGTACGGTGTCGCGCTAGCCGCTCTCGGAATGCTCTCGACCTTGACCCTCGGGCTGACGATCGATGCATACGGACCGATCTCGGACAATGCGGGCGGAATCGCGGAGATGAGCGGGCTGGGGGCTTCCACGCGGGAGTTAACCGACGCGCTGGACGCGGCTGGGAACACGACCGCTGCGATCGGAAAAGGATTTGCGATCGGCTCCGCAGCGCTGGTGTCGCTCGCTTTGTTTGGCGCGTTCAAGGTACGCGCGGGCATCCAGACGGTGGACGTGAGCGACCCGCTGGTGTGGAGCGGTCTCTTGGTCGGCGCGATGCTGCCGTACGCGTTTTCCGCGCTCACGATGAAATCAGTCGGAATCGCGGCTGGCGACATGGTGAAGGAGTGCATGCGCCAGTTTCCTTTGATCGTCGACGAGGGACGCGAGCCGGACTACGACACGTGCATCAAGATATCGACCGAGGCGAGTCTGCGCGAAATGATCCTGCCTGGCGCATTGGTGATCTTCTCGCCGCTTCTGTGCGGTTTGGTCTTCGGGAAGGAATGCGTCGCGGGCCTGCTATCGGGAATTTTGGTGTCGGGCGTTCAATTGGCGATTTCGATGAGCAACACCGGCGGAGCGTGGGACAACGCGAAAAAGTACATCGAGAAGGGCGGGCTCGGGCCAGAGAACTGTACTATATTATAATATAGCCTTGCGATTTTTACGTGTTTGTGGCATCGGTAAATGAAAATGAAATACTTCGTTGCGGAGTGGGAGTTGTTGGCAGCACTATAATAATTAAGTGTTTGATCATTAACATATCAACTCCCACTTCTGCTTCTACAGCCAAGGGCTCTGCCGCGCACAAGGCCGCTGTGACGGGCGACACCGTCGGCGACCCGCTGAAGGACACCTCCGGTCCGTCGCTGAACATCCTGGTGAAGCTGAGCGCAATTATCTCCCTCGTATTTGCCGAAGTCTTCATCAATACCGGCTGGCTGGCGCCGAGCAACGTCGTCGCTGGAGCGGGAACCATCGGGAAGCAGCCCGTCCAGTCAGGTCTCGCCGCCAAATAAGCACTCTCGCCGATGCTTTGCACAGCCGACTACTGGTAAGGGGAGGTGGGAGATGAGCCACCGCACGCTGCGGCGTTCGTTGCAAGTGCAGCGCTTGGGGTGTAAGTTAGTAGCCCAAGCCCTTCTTGGGAAGCTAGAGCTTTTGTCATGAGCTACGAACGATTACGTCACTGGGGGCATAGAAATATATGCGACAATTGAGGATCATGCGGACTCGGCGTCCACGCTACTACCGATTGGGGAAGGAATAGCCTTTGCCGTAACATGAATACTTTCTGGTCCGCCGCGACAGGAGCTACGCTTTGATCTCGTGCGCCAGAACGACAAAGACGACACCCCTGCCACAACTACGAATGTAGTTCATCGAGCAACCAGTAGGTTCGCCGCGTCTGGTGCGAACCCTCATCCTCCTTGCTATTGCGGTCCAAATCAACTTGAGCTTCCAATTTGCCCGAACGAATGCGGAGGTGAGATCATTGCTTCGGAGAT
Organism: Amoebophrya sp. AT5.2; assembly: GCA_005223375.1. Classification (NCBI taxonomy): domain Eukaryota; class Dinophyceae; order Syndiniales; family Amoebophryaceae; genus Amoebophrya; species Amoebophrya sp. AT5.2. The sequence goes on along the minus strand of RXOD01003975.1, from coordinate 6,815 downwards.
GCTACTCTCGCTATTCACTTCTGCCTCCCCCGACCAGGAAGTGCTTCCGCAAGGAATCGCACTGCCCTAGTCCGAGGGAACGGGAAGTCAACAGAATAATACCGACACCACAATCCTCAATGTTGTTTACAACTTTACCAGAATGGGCTAGTCTCATCGGGCTATGAATAAAATGGGCTTATCTATAAATGAGAGCTTGGCGTTTAGTACCCATCGGCTTCGCTACCACTGCACAGCAGCAGCTGCTGTCTGCTAACCTCAAAGCGCGCGCGTCGCAAACTGATAAATGACCAGAGCAGTCTGATGATGGAGTAGAGCTTGCTTGCCAAGGGAGAGCTCGCTTTCGCAGAGCCTGCTCGTCCAGAATGAAAATACAAGTAAAACTCTGACTTGCAGACTGGCGCGCTTCCGAGCGTGCGACTTCTCGTCTTTTTTTTTCTCGTGCTACCCTCTGCCCACGATGAGAAGGTGTTGGACTTGGACATGATTCAACTGAAGAAAAACTTGGAATATTTGAACTTGATTGGAATTCGCTCGCCGCAACGGCACCGGGAAGTCCCTCGCCGCTGCTTCTTTTTTCCTTTGTTGTGTCGCCAGCGACTTATCGTTCCAAGGATTGAACACTCTAACCATACTTTGCCTTTACCAACCAGCCCACTTTCGATGCCGACTAGCCACAGGTAGAGTAGAGCAGTTACTCACGCGCAAAGGAGCGGGGATTAGGTTGAGACTTGCGAAACATGAGCATTTATTTCATCCGCCATGCGCAGTCCACGGCGAATGTTGCGGCGCACGCTTTTCCGCGAGGGTCACCGGAGCGCGAAACCGCTTACCAAGATTCGCGATACTTCAACGCCGAACTGTCTGACCAGGGCAAAGCCGACGCAGATGCAGTGACCCTTCCTTGTCGCCCACAGGCTGTTGACTTCGTTATCGTTTCCACGCTTCACCGAACGTTGGAAACGGCGAGACGCGCACTGACGGAAATTAGTCCAGCACGCCAGTCGCCCGACGACGGTGTGGTCGACTTGAACTGCAGGTGGATCGCAACGGACTGCATCCGCGAGTGGGCACAGGGAGAAGTGCACCCGTGTGACTACCGAGACGGAAATCTGGAGGCGGAGCGGGCCCGGTATCCGTGGGTCGAATTTCCAGCCGACACTCCGCAGGATCCGATACCGCATAATGAGTCACTAGATGCGCTACGGGAACGGATACGTGAATTTGGAAGGCTCATAGCGGGACTCGAGAGAAGCAGCAACGAATCCGCAATAGTAGTGGTGACGCATTCGGCATTCCTTTCAGAGCTCTTTTTGCATTTTCTCAAACGAGAAGATTGCCAATTCAAAAACTGCGAATGCAAAGAGGTCAGCCTGAAATTGTTACTGGAAAAAATCCCTTGCGACTGAGACTCGAATGCCACGAAGGCTAGTGTCTCCGGACGCAGCGTTTTTCGACACAACAGGAATTTGAGTCTCGGCTTAGCAGAAGAACGAAGAAGGCTTAGTGGCGATGAGCGCCGATCTCAAACTCAATCCATGATATGAAAAACTGACCTTGCGACCTCTGCTTCTGTTTGGTGTTTCGTTGTAACAATGATTCCTGGACGTACGTAAGTACGTCAACGCCTTCCTCTTCTGCGTGACGTCCTGAGCACGTTTAGCGAAGTGAGACTCCAAGGAGCTGTTTGCATTGCGCTTTCGTTTCGCATCCTGTATATCGTGCCAGAGAAACACTGACCGACATAAAGGCAGAATTAACAATGTACCGACTCCCTTTGTGCCGGGAAAATTCATCCGAAAAACCAAGATGTCGTCTTTAGGAAACCCGCTTTTTCCCGGAATTGGGCCTTTCTCCCAGCCGGTTGGCAACGTACAGTTTTCTTTCCTTGCTACTTTTTTGCTTTCTGTGTTGGCTAATACTTCGTTGCAATCATAAGCATAACCACATCTCCACCTGGTGGGGATCACCACACACCAAAATCGCAATCGATCGAACGTAAAAAGTATGTCACACTCTTTTGCACAGTCCACCGTTGCGCCGGCGGTACCGATGCTCCAGCTGAAGCCTTTCATTGCGCCGACGCTACAGCCGCGGCCCGAGCTGGTTCTGCGTTCCGCCTCGCCGTGGCCGCGCGGGAGCACGGAAAAAGCAAGTAAGCACGTGTACTTCAGTTCGAAGGATACACCGTCGGCGTCGAGTTCGTCTACGTATCGGCCTGTTGCACTTGCAACGACTGCGGAGCAGATGCCCGGCCACCTGCTTACGACGAACGCTCCGGTGCGGGCCGGTGCGGTTGTGGGAACGACGTACAGTAATTCCGCTCGAGAATATCGCACTCCCGAATCAACAATCTTCTACAATACGGGTGGCAACGCATACGCAACAAGACCATCCGCAGATATGCAGCGCCCTGCGGGCTCCGGGGGAACACCAACGGGTGCTGCGACTCCTGGAGCTCCAGCAACATCAGGGGGCATGTTTTCGCTCCCTGGGACGAGTAGCCCACAATCGCAGCATCAGCAGCGCCACGCCGACAGCAGTTCCGGACCAAAGGCCAAAAAGTCAGCACTTCGGAAACAGCTGGACCCGGGTGCCGCAGCTGCCTTGGAGCGCCTGGCGGCGCAGGTGGAAAGTGACATCCAATCGTCGGAACTAGAAGCAGCGCCACAGGCGCACGACGTATTGTCGCTGAATTTGCTAGAGCGCGTGGAACAACAAACGTACAAGACGGAGGAGCGCGCAACGCTAATACAGAACCTGCTGCGAGCGGTCTATGACGTTCTCGGGGGCGACGATGTCGAAGATGGCTCCGGCCCCAGGCAGGTGGGACCAGAGCCAGACACAACAGTCGCGGATCAAATCCGCCGCCCAGATGCTCATGCCGTTGCAAATGACGTCGTCTCACGACCTGGACCTGCAGATGAAGCAACGACGAAAAGCAGCAGTCTGATGAAGGGCGTGAGCTTGTTCCATGCCCAAGGGAACCCGCCACCCGTCGATCCGGCGCGCACCGCCTTCTACAGCCCTGCACTGGCACAAAACACGGGCGTCCAGCGGCGACCATGGATGAACACAGCTGTCCTGGTTCAACCGCGAGAAACGGCGGGTCCGATTGCTGACACCGCCGATGAAGCCGGGAAGGTAGAGGAGGCGAAGCGGTTGAAATCTGTGGCTGCGGAGGCGGCGGCGGAACGGGCTCAGCTGCTATCGCGCGCGACGGAACTCACGCAAAAGTATCTGCACGACAGTGGTGGGGGACTTGTTGAGGGCGCAAACTCTCAGGATCTGCTTGGCGTTTCCGACGTCGTCTCGCCGGATGGAAAGATGGGTTCGTCAAAAGAAGCTGTTCGTCCTGCAGCCACACTTTCCGCACCGGAAAACAGCAAAGCGGTGCAGGTGCAATCGCGAAAAAGCACGACGGCCCTCGACCAAGCAACGCCGTCGTTTGACATGCAGGGGCTGTCCATGGGCCGCGCACCGTTCGATTTTACTTTGCAGCGAGGTGATCGGACATTGCCACCAGCAGTTGCAGTACCGAGTCAGCAGTTGTTTCAGTATGGCAGAGGAAATCTTATCGTCGGACGCGTTGCCAGTCTCGCAGCCAATGCAGCGTCCGGGGATGAAGCTCGCGTTGCAAGTATCAGTTCAGCTGCTCCATTTAGTCAACAGACGTCGGAACCCGTGGTCGTTCCGGACATTGAGATGGCAGGAGGTTGCACAGCGCCCGGAACTGGTCAAGATACGGAGGTCGATGAAGAAAACGAAGCAAATCCTTTTCTCTTCGAGCCGGAGACCAGTAAGCGGACCGAGTTTTCTGGCGAGCTTAGCCGTCCGATCAGCGTCCGCACGCCGCCGGGTGGCGATGAATACTTCTTGGCCAACGCGGCTGCAGCGCAGGCAGGAGAGAAGAGGCCAACACTGATTCCCGGGAGCAAAGACACCATCCTGCCGAGTGGACGAGAAAACGAAGCTGGACCGGAGGTCCGATCACTCGAAGAAGAGAAGCTGCGGCTCCTGGAGATGTTGTCACGGTCTGCGCAGAGCAGCCCGTTTCCCTCCTCACGCATCTACGTGCAGCGCCGGGGAAGCACTGGCGGAGCCGGTCCCTTTACAGAGCACGCGCCGGAGGGCATGCCTTTGCCGCACCCACCGGTAGGACGCGTCGCCAATTTGCAGAGCCGCGATTCGAACGAGCGGCACAGCCTGAAATCACTTATCGAAGAGTGCCACGCACCGCCCGTTGCTGGAACAGCAGACGTCGAGGACAGTATTCCCATTCCGCCGATTTCCACGTCGGTTCGCAGCAGCATTCGCACCATCGCAGGCGCGCTTCCGTCAATCGAGGAAAAGACAAGCAGGCTACTGCGGCGGGTGCGCTCCGAAACCGATCCGAGGCTGCAGGCCGTGCTGCAGAGACGGATCGATTCTTTGAAACAAATTAACGACGACCGCTACTTCGTCGAGGAGGAAGTCGAAACGCAGTCGAAAAAAAAGGAAGACATTCGGCGACAGCTCGCCTCGCAAGTGGAGAAACTGGAAGAAGAGCTGCAGCGGCTGAGGGCGCCTGCTTTCGAAGACATTCCGAAGGCCTTCCAGATGGCGCTGCTCCTTGTGAACCAGCACGGATGCAAAGAACTGTCGTGGACAGAAGGTATCGTCTGGTCATTCAGTCACTCTCATGGCCCTTCGAACGAACATCGATCTTCATCGAGTGTGTTCGGGATGTGATCTCAGGTTTTTCGCCGCTGCATTGGGCCGCGCAATGCGACCGCCGCGACATCTTGGAGTATTTGCTCAGCAAGGACGGGGGGAAAGACTTGCTCTTGGCACGCGACAAAAAGGGACGACTACCCTACGACTACGCCCTTGCATCCGGCAACAAGGAGCTGTGCGAATGGCTTGCTCAAATCGGAGCCACGAGCGTCGCCAAGGTAATTCGAGTCTTTGCACTGTCGTCCGATGCAGAGGTAGCTCTATCCATCTCCACTGTTTTCAATTTTAACCAAAACCCAATACAGCCTTTATCGGAATGCAGTCTTGAGGGCGTGCCCGACTGTTACATCACGGTCCTGCGGCAAGTCGAAACAGAAGGGTGGTCAAACATGCGGTGGCAGAGCGACTATAGTCTGCTGCACTGGGCTGCGAAGAAGGGAGTGCGTCGTTTAGTGGAGTACCTAGTGGAGCTGAAAGCCGACCTAAACGTGCCCGACCGCTTGAGCCAACGCACACCTTTGGACTACGCGAGCGATTTTGGTATCAGGTGCTTGTCTAGCCTCTACGCGGAGACTAAATCATTGTTTTTTCGTTCGTGCGCAAACATTTTTCGAAAAAAATCCACTTCCAATCGTTTTTCAACAAATTACCAACAGGACACTTCGAGATTTGCGACTTTCTGGCCAGTTCCGGCGCGCTTGCGCGCGTGGAACGGGAGCGACGCAGCCGAGCATCGTCCAGACAGCCCAAGGATTCGCAGCTGTACTCGTCGCCGCCGGAAAACAGAAGCCCCACGCGGCAAAAACAACTTGAGCGGACGTCCGGCGATGGTGGCACATCAACTTCACCCACGAAGCAGCAGAGCTTCCCCGTCTCTAGCGGAACCAGCGTTTCCGCCGTTGCCAGGCTCATATTTTCAGATCCGGACGTGTACCGACACGTGGAGCACGAGCAGGACCTCAGGTCCGTTTTCTCGAGCGAAAAAGGCCTCCAGCAAGTGCTCGCTGACGTGCCCGAGCCCTACCTCGACGCAATTTCGCAGGTTGCAAAGCGGGGATGGAACCGCATGAAGTGGGCTAACAACTTTACCCTCCTGCACTGGGCCGCGCGGGCGGGGCGGGTGGAACTGTGCCAGTACTTTTTGGTGAAGGGCGCGGACTTCCGACACAAGGACGATTTCCACCGCTCCGCACTGGACTACGCGAGGAGAAAAACCCACGCGGACGTTGAGCTGCTGTTCGTCTCAACCCAGTAATTCTGTGCGCTGGAGCTGGTCTCGCGCGGATTTGAGAAAGCAAATCTAACGAAAAATGTCCACCAAATGACGAACGCTTGTCCTCTGATGGTCGAGCATGGATAATCATTCAAATTCATTCTCATTCACCAAGAACTGTTGACGAACACATCTAAAGACCCACAATCCGCATCGTGGAAGCGGACTGCAGAAAGATACAGCCAGCTTCAATCTAAAGAAGGGATGAACAGATCCCCCCTTTCTTTCTTCTCTCCAGTTCCTCGTCGCACTATTTTTCGACGCTATACTTGACCGGTCGTAGCTGCCTGAGATTGAAAGCTGAGTACAAGGAACAGGAAGTAGAAAGGGCTTGACGTTTTTGGCAACTCTCAAAACTGTGGCGTCGGTTCGAGTTCGTTTCTCGTCTCCAGCGCTGACCCGCCCTCTCTCCACCTGACCTCGGAGAAGGACTGGAAAAACCAGTGACCTGCCACTCGGAGTCGGCGGCTGCGATTTTTTGGTTCTTGCTGCGGGTGGGAAACAGAGGTATCTAGAGAATTCGTATATACAATTTGAGTGGATGTGGGCCCCTAGTATGGCTATGGCTCACGCGATGGCTTCTCCTGTCCCTGCTTGATGTGCTGATCGGAGGTCTCGGCCAGAGGTTTGGGCTGGTTCTCATTCTCAACCTCAAGCCTCAGACGGTGGCGGTAGAAGTTTTGCATTTACTTAACTTAGATTCTATAATTTAACATAGAAATCCACCTGGGATTGGAAGCTTGAGCTTCGACAGAAGAGGGGCACCGCCTCCAGGACCAGACTGATCATCACACCGTACTAACAGGTCGATTCAACCAATCGCAAA
>RXOD01003974.1:0-33823 GCA_005223375.1 Amoebophrya sp. AT5.2 | reverse complement strand
GCTAACTTGGGTCGACATACTGATAGCGAATGCGAAGAGCGGAAGTGGAATTCGTCGCGCTGTGACCGACTCTGACGCCCGTGGCCGCGGTGAACCGGCTGAGCGTATATAAAATATTTGCTTACTAAAAATAAGTTTACATCACACCACAATAACAATATCAATAAACTTGTTGCCATGTTGTTGTCGTGGTCGTGTTCACTGAAAACAGGCGCAGTTTTACCCAGAAAAGGAATGACGATGCGAACTACAACGAACTTTCGCGACTAGCCGCGACGCCAGAAATCAGTATAGGAAGCACATAGCGGAGAGAAGTGCGCGAATTAAGCTTCTGCATTCTCGTCAGGTGCTGGACATAGCTACTTCGGTGCCCGAGGTGAGCGAAGCGACGCACCTGCAGCGAACAGCTCCACGAAGCCGCCGGACCTGGTGAAGTTTTTGAATACGCCGGACGATTGGACGCCTGGGGAGGTGATGGCTTCCCGTTCGGTATTGTTGAACGCGGCTAATAGCCGTCAGCTCCAGCTCTTTTTGTTCCAGGTTTAATGTTTTTACAGATGATAGCTGCTGCTGCCTGCCAGGCTTTGCATCCGTTTGGGAACAGAATGACTTCGATGGATTTTGTTCCGCATCCATGTCAGCGATTGGATGCCATCGACTTGGAAGGCGGGCACTCTGTGAGCCGATCGCACGGGAATAGATCGAATAAAGTTAGCACTTTGGTAGAACTAGCGAAGCCGAAAAACAATGCGGACCAGGGCGGATCCATTGACTTTTTGCTCTATGTTCAGGTGTCACATCATGAACAGCCCGCCCCCCTCTTGTTTCGGAACCTTGCGGTCATGAATTGTCTCGAAACCATGGAGAGCAGGCACGCAGTGCAGTTTCACACGCAGTGGCACAAGAAGGGCCGCTATGCCTACACTGGCTCTACCGCGATTGCGACCCTGCTCTGCCGCAATAGGGGCGGAACAGACGTGGCCGCGCATCTCCTGGAGCTGCGCGAGACCCAGAGGGAGTGGCATTGAACTTGAAGAAGTTGTTGTCCTCGCTTAATATGCGAGGACCTTTTCTCCGCGAAAATGGGCGAACGCGAACGGGACACGCGAGAGGATGTTGCTTTCTCATGATTCGCTGAGCCGCCCACGCCCAGAAACCACGACCACCTAGTTTCAAATAAGCGAGACCGAAAGCGAAAGATCAACAGAGAGATGTACGAATTTCAGCATCATCTGACTGATTGTTCCTGGTGATACGATTGAATTTCAATGGTGGCCGTGTCTTTCTGCAAGGCTGACGAATCGTGAAGAAAATAAAAAGGTGGCTCTTGTTGACGTCGTGCAAGAAATGGATCCCTGAAAGTTGCTCGTGAAAATGCTACTGCACCGAAGAACTTCCACTCGCTCTGGGTAATCATCTCGGTCGGCCTGCAAATCGTATGAATAAATGTCCTCCAGCTCCACGTGCTGATCAACTCCATGATCACGAAGATGAATGCTGATTGATATACGTTCCCAAACTCTTCGATCTATGTCGTGGTATGCACGCAGCTCCAGCTGGTCGCCAATCGCGACGATTTGCACTGTCCGAAGAAACTATCAATCTACAACGCACCACCACCACACCAGGTTCGATTTAATTTTTAAAGGAAGTAGGTGCAGGAGCAGGTTGTATTTTTACAACTATCTACATCTAGTACGTAGAGAAAGCAATGCGTACGCGTAGGTAGGTTTACGTTTAGACACAAGTAAAAATAAACCTGACACAGACTGCGACATGGCAGGTTTTGGTGCGTCGTCCGCGGCATTGTCCTTGGGAAAGAAAACCTCCAGCAGGCGACCGACCAGTAGACATCCGAAGCGGGCGAGCTCGGATGTCGAACTCAAGCTCTTGAGAACACTGTTGGACCAATGTTTACTGCCAACAAAGTCCGAATCGGTGGGCGCCCCCAAGGAAAGCGCGGAGCACCTGCTGCGAGGGGTGGCGTCCTTTCTGGAGAGTGGTCTTACTCCTGACGATGCCGATGCGCATCCGCATGCCGCTTGCCGGCGTCTACAGCTCTTGGGAGTCCTGCGGCTGCGGCTACCGGCGCTGTTCCAGGAAATTATGTCATCGAAGGGCTGCGACGAGAAAGATGAGACACACTTCCTGCTCGAATATGTGAAGGCCGCGACCACCTGCCGTCCTGGTGAACATTCCGAATCTTCCAGCTGTTCGGGAGCAGACGAAGGGGCGGCGGAGCGCGGACACGATGTCCTTCTTCGTGCCATCGTCGTATGCGCGCGTCAGCTACGCACTGAAGGCGGGATTTGCTTCAGCAACGTTTTGGAGTTCCTGCGGAAAAAGTTGGCCCAGTGCCAGCTTCATCTGGGTACTAGCGGAGATGCGTCTTCAACAAGTGCGAGACTCAGACTCAGTGGCGCGGCGCGCATTCGCAAATGCGTGTGCATCAGAGCACTGAGGGAATTGTGCCAGCTGTCGCAGGAGGAGGAGATCCGCATGTTGCTGGCCGCGGGAGATGGAAATACCGACCAGGAGGACGTGGCGAAGATGGGCCATCGGTTGGAGCCCACACAGACACAAGTCGACCTTTGCCAAAATTTGACAGACCTCATGCGGCTCGATAGCACTACCAACGAAAGAGAGGACGAGGGTAATGCGACGGACCACGGTACCTGCGTCGCCGAGATGTACAAGAATTTGTTTTCGAAGAAAGTGGAATCAGCTGTGCCACCAGCGGCAGGGGCGTCACCCAGTAGAGCATTGGAATTCTCGCAGATGAGTACCACCTGCTTTGTCCCGACGGAGCGCTCACAGCAATTTCTTGCCCGGTTGCGCGTGTGCGTGGACTCGCAACGACCCGTGCTGCTCACCGGCGACAGTGGGGTCGGCAAATCGTTCTTCATCGAGCAGCTCCACTCCATCTACAACGGTTCAACACCGTCGACACCATCTGGATCTGCTTTTCGCGGCGACAGGAGGCAGCAGCCGCTTTCTCTTTTCTTCGACGAGCAGACGGACAGTAAGTCTTTGTTCGGGTACTACACCTCCGGTAAAACCGCGGGCGAATTTGTGTGGAAGGCTGGAGTGCTGACGACCGCGCTCCTCGAGGGACGGTGGCTTGTCCTCGAGGACGTGGACACGTGCCCGGAAGACGTTTTGAGCGCTTTGTACAGTTTGTCGAACAGCTCAAAACGCGAACTGCATCTGGCAGACCGGCAGATGACAGTGAAGGCGCACCCCGATTTCCGGCTTTTCGCTACAATGCGGACGAACGGGGGAGATACGAATACAGCTTCAACAAACTCTGGTGGCGTCATCGTTGCAGAAGCACAGGATCAGTCGGAACAAGACGCAGGAACAACGGCACCCGTCTGTTCTACTTTCGAGTTCACCTGCACCGCGGCGAACGTACCCGCCCTGATCGGAGGCTGGCACAAACTGCACATTCCGGGCGCGTCCCGCGACGAGGTCGCGGAAATGGTCGCACACTTGCATCCGCGAGTAGTGCCCGTTCTCGATCGAGTGTTGGACACGTACTTCTTCGTGAAAAACGAGTCCATTGCGAGAAATTCGAGGGACGCTGCCGCGCGTAAAATCGGCGTCAGGGAACTGTTCCAGTGGGTCCGGCGCATCGAGCATTTCACGTTCCTCCCGCAGCCGACGGAGCAGTGCCGCGTAAGCGTGATGCGGCACTTGCATGGGGCCTTTTTCGCGTCGGTGAATTCCCCGGGTTTGCGGAGCTGGTGCGTGGACGTGTGCGCGCGGAAATTTTGGGACCTGGACGGCGGCGGTGGCGAGACGAATTCTTCGTGCGGGGACCGTATCGTCTTGTGCGAAAAGCCAGAGGTGGCGCGCGATCGCAAGCAGCTGGCGATCGGTTCCGAAATTCTGAAGGCGCCACTAGTGCGCGAAATCTTGCTCGAAAACGACGAAGAGAAGGAGGACCTGGACAATTTTGGCCCGCGGAAGAAGAAAGCAAAGCTTGCAGCGGCCAAAAAGAAGAACACTGGACTCCAGGAGCAGCAGGCTGCAGAAGTAGCAGGGACTTCTCGCGAGAGCGCAACGCCAACGGCAGCGTCTCCGGACGAGCAGACTAGCCGTGCGGTTGCTCGCGCGCTGGGTCGGCGTATCGAGTCGTCGACCTTTGCGTGCACAACGGTGCATTCTCGGATATTGTGGCAGCTCGCCGCTGCGACGAAGCAAAACGAACCCTGCCTGCTTGTCGGGGACACGGGAACCGGAAAGACGACTGTCATCCAGCGCTTCGCAGAACTCTGCGGTCGGGCTGTGGTAGTGTACAACTTCAACGACCAGAGTGAGGCGTCGGAGCTCATCGGTGGCTTCCGACCGGTGGAGGAAAGAATGCTGAGTGCTGGGGCAGCGCCCGCGCGACGACCGGCGTCAATCGAAGACGAGGCATCGGCGGCGGAACAGGAAGCGAAAGAGAACGAACGAAACATCGCCGTGCGGGTACACAACGAGTTTCAAACCCTCTTCGCGAAGACCTGGGATGCCGGCGCGAACGGAAAGAACCGAGATCTGCTCGCGAAGGTCACAAAGGTCTGGCGACAGAGAAAGTGGGCGACATTCTTCAAGCACATCGTCTCGGTGGCGAAGCAGGCCGCAGGGCACCTTGAGAAAGCTGCGACAAAAAATGGCGCGGATTGCCACGACCAAGTAGAGCAAGACCAACTTCGCGCGTCCTGGGCGCGGCTGCATTATGAAGTACAGAAGTTCGCGAATGAATTCTCCGGCGGACGATCCAGCGGCGCGCAGAACCACGCCGGCTCGGGGGCCGCTGCCTCCAACGGGCTTCGGTTCGAGTTCGTGGAGGGCATTCTTGTGGAGGCGATGAGAAGCGGCACTTGGATCATTCTGGACGAGTTGAATCTTGCGCCCAACGACCTCTTGCAGCGCATTCAAGGGCTGGTGAACGTGGACAGCACCGGGAGAAACTCCCGCGAACTTTCGCTCAGCGAATGCGGCGACGCAAAGGTCACGCCGCATCCAAACTTCCGCATCTTCGCGTGCATGAATCCGCCGAGTCTGCCAGCACTGGCCAACACCACGGGCGGGAGGAACGGTGGAAAATCGGAGCACGCAGACGCAGAACCGGCGGCCAAGCGCGCACGCGTTCTCGCGGCTGGGGAGAGGGACGAGAGCAAGGATGCTAGTGGTCACGACAGGCTTGCTGCGACGAAGGCAAACCCGCAAATGCTCACCTCTGCGGGCAAGAAGCAGCTACCTGCCGGAATCCGGTCGAGGTTCACGGAGATTTTCGTCGACGAGGTTACCTCCGAGGACGACCTCAGCCTCGTGATGCGTGGCTACTTGCAGACCAGCGGATTGCTCCCGAGCCCTCCGATTGAGAAGCTGGTGAGTTTCTACCGCTTTTGCCGCGCGGAGTCGCTGCAGGGAGCGCTGACAGACGGGGCGGGCAAGGTGGTGCACTTCTCGCTGCGAAACCTGACGCGTGGACTGCGGTTTGCGGTGAGCCTGATGACGAAGGAAAACCTGCTGCATCGCGTCGAGCCGATCGCGGCCCTGGTGGAGGGCATGCTGATGGCGTTTTCCACGCCTTTGTCCAGCGCCTCCGCAGCCGTCGTCTCCAAGAAACTCTACGTCACGTTCGGCAGGGCCGACCCAGCGCTTTCGAAACAGGCGAAGAAGAAGCAGCAGGAACCGATCGCGCGCATCGCGGTCGCGGAAGACAATTCAGACGCTTCCGTGAAGAGCCTGGTGCACGCCGGATCGGCGTCGCTGGAGAGCATCGAAGAGCGCGTCAATCGAGCGTGCAATGCGAGTGGAATTGAAGGAGCAGCCGGCGTGCCGCGGGCTTTGAATATCGAGGACTACTGGATTACGAAGGGTCGGGAGCCGATCCAGCTCGTGGAGGCACACGCTTCGTTCCTCGTAACCCCGTCTGTCCGCCGGAACCTGAAGAACATCGCGCGGATTCTGTCCGGGGGCCGCTACCCGGTGCTTCTGGAGGGTCCGACGTCTGCCGGGAAAACCTCGCTCGTGAAGTTCATCGGGAAAATCACGGGCCACCACTGTGTGCGCATCAACAACCACGAGCACACCGACCTGCAGGAGTATCTGGGTCAGTACGTGTGCGACGCGAAGTCGGGAAACTTGAGGTTTCAAGAGGGTCCCCTCGTTACCGCCGCGCGCCGCGGCGACTGGGTGATTTTGGACGAGTTGAACCTGGCGCCCACGGAGATTCTCGAGGCACTCAACCGCGTTCTCGACGACAATCGCGAATTATACATCGCGGACACCAACACGGTGGTGAAACCCCACCCCGACTTCCAGGTGTTCGCCACCCAGAACCCCGCGGGGGCCGCGTACGGGGGCCGCAAGCAGCTGTCGCGGGCGTTCCGCAACCGCTTCCTCGAGGTCTTCGTGGACGAACTGGCCATCGGGGAACTCGAGCTCATCCTGCAGAAGCGCTGCGACCTGCCGCCGTCGTTCGCGAAAATCATGCTCGCAGTGTTCCAGGACCTCCAGCACCACCGCTCGGGCAGTGCGCTCTTCGCCGGGAAGCACTCCTTCATGACCGTCCGGGACCTCCTGCGTTGGGCGAACCGAAAACCCGGGTCGCACGAAGAACTTCTGCAGGAAGGCTTCCTTCTCCTGGGGGAGAGGCTGAGGAAGGGCGCGGACAAGAAAATCGTGTTCGACATGCTGCAGAAACACGCGAAGATGAACGCGCAAGTGAAGATCGACTACGCAAATGACAAATTCGTGGTCGAGACGCGAAAACGGTTTGAAGAGAAGCTGGCGAAGTCGCCGGAAACGTGCCCGTGCGGGCCGCAGGGGCTGGTTTGGACCGAAGCGCTATGCCGAATGTGCGCGCTGGTGGCGCGATGCTGCGCGTACAATGAGCCTGCGCTGCTGGTGGGCGAGACGGGCTGCGGGAAGACAACCATCGTACAGGCACTCGCGTGGCTGGATGAAGATGCACCAGAAGCAGATCCGACGACTTCGGAGGATAGAAGCGCAGTTGCCATTCCCGCAGCTGCAGGCGAGACTCGTCTGGAAAGTGCAGCAGCAACGAATTCGAAGGACAAGCTCCGCATCGTAAACTGCCATCAGCAATCCGAAGCCGCAGACTTTGTGGGGAGCCTGCGTCCGATCCGCGGCCGCGACCAGCTCACGGCGACGTTTTTGAAAGGAATCTCGCTTTTCGTTGAGAAGCACGGTAAAGCGGCCGTCGATCCAGAAGAGGCGGAACCTGAAAACACGTCAACATCTTCGAAAAAGCCCCGCGGCGAGCTTCTGTCCCAGCTGTGCAAGGTGCTGCGATCCCAAACCGCGAGCGGCAGCGGCACCACCACCTCTACGAAAGTGGCAGACGCGCTGAAGACGCTCCGCTCATTCATGACCCACTTCGGCACCAAGCAAATCGTCGGCCAGCTCGAAAACGACGACATTGCAGAAATGACAGCCCTGATGGAAGTCGGCTCTCGGGCGACGGCGCTTTTCGAGTGGATGGACGGGCCGCTCGTCCAAGCCATGAAAGAAGGCGGCTTCTTCTTGATCGACGAAGTATCGCTTGCCGACGACGCAGTGATCGAAAGGTTGAACTCGGTTTTCGAGAGCGATCGCACCTTGGTCCTGGCCGAGAAACCGCTCGAAGCTGCCGCACTAGTTGGGGAAAAGGAAAAGGTTGAAGACAGCCACATAGACGGAGGACAGGAACGCTTTTTCCAACACAACAAGAGGGACCGCAGCATCGTCGTTACCGCCAAGAAGCCCTTCCGCATTTTCGCGACGATGAATCCCGGCGGCGATTTCGGCAAGAAGGAGCTGTCTCCAGCTTTGAGGAATCGCTTCACGGAGCTGTGGCTGCCCGCGGTCGACTTCGGTTCTCCCGACACAGATTTCCTGATCAAGTCGCGGCTCAGCGTAAACAGGGAGTTGGCGTGCGTGGCGTCACCTCTACTCAACTGCGTACGCTGGTTCAACGCACACGCACAGTTTCCGCTCTCGATGCGCGAAGTGCTTGCGTGGATGGACTTCGTGCAGAAGTGTTGGAGTGGCGCGTCGCGTGAACAAGAAGCTAGTGCTAGTAGATGTAGAAGTGGCAGTGGCAGTGCAGAACAAGAAGAAGAAGCGCAGGAACAAGAACAGAAACAACGCCTCGTCCAGATCGCGACAACCTACCTGCACGGTGCCATGCTCGTGCTCTTCGACGGTCTCGGGCTGGGCAACGCGCTCTCGTCGTCTGCAGGAAAAAACAGTGGCCGAGACGCCGTTATGCAGTACCTGCTCGACCAGGTCGCGGATTTCGACGGTTTGACTGAAACGCAGCAAGATCTGGTCCGCGGAAAGTTTGCAAGCGGAGGCTTCGCGTGGGTGGAAGACGGGTTGAGCAAAATTGGGATTGAAGGAGGCGCGTTGGATTTCAAGAAGATTCTGCACGACACCGGGAGCAGGGGGATGTTGAAACTGCAGTCTAGCGATGCAGAGCGAGACGAAGTCGAAGTACAGCCGCAGGAGCAGGAGGACATCAAGGCGGAGATCGCACCTTCCACAGACTTCTCCTTCGCCGCTCCGTCGACAGCGTGCAACGTGGGCCGCATTCTCCGCGGCCTCCAGCTGCCGCGCGCCATCCTCCTCGAGGGGCCTCCCGGCGTGGGTAAGACTACCGTGGTCGAAGCTCTCGCCAACAGGACGGGCAACAAGCTCGTGCGCATCAACTTGTCGGAGCAAACGGACATGGTTGATTTGCTCGGGTCCGACTTGCCGGCCACTCAGGACGAAAACCACTCAGAAGATCATTCCAATTCTTCCGACGCACCAATGAAATCCCCGTCCCCCGCCTCCTCGGAAGTCCGTTTCCGGTGGTGTGACGGTGTGCTTCTCCGGGCGATGAAGAACGGAGACTGGGTTTTGCTCGACGAAATCAATCTCGCGAACCAGGCCGCGCTGGAGGGGCTAAACGCGCTGCTCGATCACCGTTCCGAGGTCTTTCTGCCGGAAATCGACCAAACCGTGAAGACCCACCCGAAGTTCCGGCTGTTCGCCGCCCAGAACCCGGTGCACGAGGGCGGCGGCAGAAAAGGGCTACCGCGGTCTTTTCTCAATCGCTTCACGAAGATCGTCCTCGGCGAGCTGGGTGAGGCCGACCTGAGGATAATCTGCGGCCACAAGTTTCCGTGTCTGGCATCAAAAGCAACTGAGAGCGGTCTACTTCTGGACAAAGCAACGGCGTTTGTGATGGAGCTGGGCACGGTGGCGAAGAAGGCAAACTTCACGGGCGCTTCGGACTGGGACTGGAACCTGCGGGACGCGCTGCGCTTCTGCGAACTCTTGGCGAACCGGGTGCCGACGGAGGAGCCGCGTTCGTCAGCCGAAATGCTGTTCGTGAGCCGGTTACGGCGCGCAGAAGATCGCGAGGTGGTGTTGCGTCTCTTGGACAAACACTTTCCAGCGTCCTCTGCGAGCTGCCTAGATGCCGCGGCGGCCAGCCAGCAGGACGCCACGATGGAGATCCTTCGCAGTGCAACTGCCGCTGCCTGCGGCGGCAACAAGCAGCTGTTGGTCGAAGTGGCGAAACGCGTGGAGGAAGCTGCTAGGGAAGCGGCTGCTGTTGACACTGACGGGCAGCGAGGCGAAGTGCGCAGCAGCTCCCGCAGAAGCTGGCTCGAAGGCAGCGACCTCTCGGTGTCCGGCGATGCGTGGGGGCTGAAGTTAGGCATCGGGGAGGCAAAGCTCGACCTTGTCGCGGCGCCAACGAGGCGTACCGCAGCGGCACAGGTGGAAGACTTCGCCTTCCTCACGGAGCAAGCCATGTTTCTGAAGACCGCGATTCATGCGGTAAACCTGAAGTGGCCGCTGCTTGTCGCGGGAGGCCCGCACAGCGGAAAGACGGCGCTTGTGAAAACTCTCGCCGCGGCCGCCAATCAGAATCTTCGGGACATCAGTCTGACGCCCTCCATGGACGCGTCGGAGCTTCTCGGCTGCTTTGAGAACTACGACAGATCCCGCCACGTCCGCGCCATGCTAAAGACCGCGGCTGCTTTTTGCAACTCTTTTCGCAAGCGGTCGCTGCTGTCGATGAAGAACGCGTGCGATATGCAGTTGGGAGAAACCGTGACGAAACTCGCCGCGCTCGTGGCGAAGATGGAGGGCAATCACGCTGCTTCCACTTCGCCGTTGCACGCGGAATCGGATGCTGCAGCAGAGAAGAGCGCAATTGCCGCACGCAGCGAGGAAATCAGCTTGCTGTCCGAAGTTGAAGTGATCGTGCAGAGAATCCTGAACACCTGCTGCGATGAAGAGGATAGTAAGCAAGAAGCCAACACCATCGTGCGGGAAGTCAAAACACTTCTCGCTGCGGGGTCGCAAAAAGCCACCGGGCTTTTTGAGTGGGTGGATGGCTCTTTGGTACAGGGGATCGTCGACGGAGACTGGGTCCTGCTTTCACACGCACAATTTTGCGCACCCGCGGTCCTGGATCGCCTGAACTCACTGCTGGAGCCAAATGGATTCTTGTTGGTATCGGAGTCTGGCTCGGACCGAATCATTCGCCCGCACCCGAATTTCCGGATTTTTCTCACAGCGGACGTATCGCACGACACGAGCCGGCAGATCTCGAAAGCCCTACGTAACCGTTGCCTTGAGGTTTTCGTGACCTCTGAACGTCGGGCATCCCCATCCCTTTCCAGCAGTAATATGCCGAATGCGGACGCAGCGAAAGTTTCGCTGGTAGGAGTACTTGGCGACGCTGTCGAGGCCGAGTTGGCATTGACGCTGCAAGAAGAACGGCGGGAGGAAGTCAAGAATGAACCCGTAGCTGTCCTCAGCGCGACGAAGGAACAGAAGAAGGAGAAGGACATCTTCTTTGTGTGGCTCCGCGACACCGTCGAGGCCGGCACGATGCAGGCCGCGCCTCCGGTAACTTCCCTCCTCGATGCAGCGCGCGTCGTTTGCGCGCACAGAGCGGCACAACTACACTCTTCAGACGCAATGACGACTACGTTCCAGCTCGCTGGTTTGCACGCACTCGTCGTTCATTTCTGGGCGGCGCTTCGAGAACAGTCCGCGTCGCAATCAGATCCGAAGAGAAGCAGCCGGAAGCTGTCGGAGACGGAGACTTTGCACCGCCGCTGGTCGATCCTCCTGAACTTGGGAGCAGCGCCTTTCAGCTACCGGACACTCGCAAAGTTTGTGTCTCTGGCGAACGCGAAAGGGAGCGGAAAAGAGTTACGCTTGAACAGCGTCGAGGACGCCTTCCTGCAGAGCTACATGTGTGAGGTACCGAGCGCGCCCATTTTCGTGCGCGAATTGCTGCGATTTTTACTGCGCGCAAGTGCGAGAGTCGAGCTCGCGACATCAGGAGAAGACACCGGCATTCGGGAAGATCAGAGCCTTTTGCGAGCCGCCTTCGCAGAGATCCTAAAAGTGAACGACACGGCTTCACGTGCGCTGACCCCGGCCGAGATCGTCAGACGGCAGGCGGCGCCCCTTCGCGCGTGCTTGTCGGAAGAACGCGATGTTGTGAACGCTGTAGTGGACCTGATGCACCGCGCGCCGGAGGTCCTGGCGCCCGGATGCGACGCTGCTTCCGGGGTGGTGGCCGCGCGCGCTGGTGACAACGTGCGAGCCTTGTTGTCGGAGGCACGACAACCGCACGTGGTCAATCTCAATCTGAAAGGCACACCTTCCAAGGTGCGCAGGGCGCTCATGCGGTACAACTTCGCTTCTTTCGCTGGAGACACCGGAAGGCGGTTCGACGCTTCGGCTGCGAACGCTCACCTGTGGCGAATGGCGCAGAAATTGGACCGAGACGTAAACAAACTCCACCAACTCCCGCACCCGATTCTCGCGTTCCTACACAAGCTGCTGGAAGTTGTTTACGGGTGCGTCGAGTCGTTGGCCAGGCCTACATGCGAAGGTGAGCTGCGATCCGAGAGAGAATCCACCGCGATCTTGTTGCTCGACGTCTCTGCGCGATTGAAGAAGCTGCTCTGCGAGGCTGGGAATGACGAAGCATCGGCGCTATCCCGCCGTCCATGGACTCTACCTGTGCAGCGCTGCGTCCTCCACCTGGTTCCCGTGTTGTTCCAGGTCATCTCCGCCAACAAAAATACTCTGTTTGCGAAACACGACCTCCGCGTTTTCGACGAGATCAACAAGCACGCGTTGAAACTGTACGACTCGGCAGCCGAGACGCAACTATTCCAGCGTCCGGAAGACGGCTTTAGGCGCTGTGGTGGACTGCGTCCGGTGTTCCACTCGAGTGCAGAGTTCTGCGCGGAGGTCTTTCTCACGAAAGCGGCACACGGTCTGCCCGCGGCCGTCGTCGTGGAACTGCTCACGCTCCTGCGGATTTTAGCGTGTGGCTATACCACGACGCAGGAAATGCACGGACACTGTGCTCGTCGCACGGAGGACGTTGTTGAGGTTGACAATAAATTTAACTCAGGAACAGGAACTGCGTCGTCGCAGCGCATGCTCTCGCACGAGGAAGTGGACGCGGTCGCAACGGCAATAGCGACGGTGTGCCAAAAGGAGGCTCGCAGAGTGGCGGAGCGACAGCGTGAGGAAGCGCAGAGGAAGGCCAGCGAGGATGATCGCGGGGGCATCAACGCCGACGAGAATGAACCTTCCGAAGACTCACAGTGCTGGAAGGAAAAAGATCACCGCCAAGCGGAAGCAGAACAGCTTCGGCAGCGGCGCAGGCGAGGCTGGGCCCGGTATCAAATGCTGGAGCACATTTTTGCAATGTGGAACGGAGAGACCGGGACGGGGCAGCAGTGCAGGAACGTGAAGATGTGCGACGTTCTTGGGGAGAGCAACTCCGCTGAAGTGCCGGCCGTCGCTCGTGGCTCTCTTGCGACCGCTCTCTCCTTACGGTCGCGACGCGAAGCGGCTTCCTGCGGTTCTTGCATTATCTCGTCCTTTTTGTCACCTGCCACGCTTGGCTACCTGCGGCGCGACGGCGGCCTTACGGAGAAGAAGCTGAGCGACGTGCTGCGGCGCGTGAATTCCAGCGACGTTTCAGTGGCCGACCATGAAATGCGGTATGCACTGCTGAAATGTCTCCGCGACCTCTTTTCGCCTGTGAATGACGAAGAGGATCTCGATGTCGTTATCGCTGACTTTTTGCTTGCTGGACACGCTACGGGCTCAAGTACCGACTACGCCGCGGAGCCTGCATCCTCAAGGAAAGACTTCAACAGGAGCTCGACGATGTCCGCGAGCGCGAGCAGCTGTCGCCAGGTGCTGCCTTCGACACTGCTGGCGAGCGGGTTTCGCTCTGCGTACACACTTAACTACGTGCACAACCTCGAGTGCAGGAGCGCAGCCATACAGGATCGGGACGCAATCGTCGACCAGCTCCGGCACCTCTTCGGCGTTCAGGTTGGGTCGCGCGATCGGCGGGCGCAAGATGGAGAGGGAAGAGCAACCATTCCGAATGCAGGGGACTGGCGATTGCTGATCGAAAGCTTTGGGGAAATGCTTGTGGCGCTTACCAGCACCGCGTCGCCGTACGACTACGCAGAAGAAAGCGCGAGGTCGACAGTGGAAGCGCTGTTGACCTCCTTCACGGGGACAGCGGCAACAGCAGAACGAGAAAACACGACAGAGGACAGCCTCGCCGAGTTGTCGCAGGTACTGCAGGACGCCTCCGCCTCAGAAGATTCAACGTCTTCGCGCCCCCAGACGGTCTTCACCGAAGCCGTCGCCCAGCACCTGCGCCCGGCCATCGACACTCTCGCACAGGCTCGCCAGCTTTTACCTGCCGCGGCGAAGCTCGCATCTGCCATCATCGTCAGCCCGCCAAACGCCCAAAAGCTCGAGCAGCTCCGTGGTCTGGCCTGGATTCACCTGTCCCTCTTCCGCTTGAAAACCGGCGGCGGCGCCCTTGCGCCCGGGTCTTGCGACTATCGCGAAGCGGTGGCACAGAGCGTCGAGGAGCTGCGGCACCAGAGAACAGTTCGTCAGGAGGAGATCCGCGTGAAGACCTTTTGCGAGGTCATTTCCACCGGCCGTGACGGCGGAAATGATGAGACGGACGAAATTCGTGAGGAGGTGCATGCGATGACGCGTGAGATCGACGCCCTGCAAATCTACAACTGTCTACGGCCCCCGATCGAAATTGGTGCGGCGGGAGAACAAGATTTTACCGATCTGGCGACGGCAATAAAGGACCACGTCGCCGCAAGCCTGTTCGTTTTCGGAAATACATCATCCGCCTGCGCTGGCCTGGAGACCCCCTCCTACCGGGACCTGGTTGCGGAGGTGGCCCGCTTTGTCGACGGGTTTGTGTCTTCCATCACCGGAACAACCATCCTGCCAGCCGACCGCCTAGCACTTCTGACGGAGTCCGTGAACCAGTTCGTTCGACGATTAGAGGCCAACTTTCCCCTCTACGTCGACCTGATCCAGCCGGTCGGCTATTCCTGCCTGAGCCTTCTGCACGGCCTCCACCTTGTCGCGCACACAACAAATCTGAGTCCGAGCATGGCAGAAGCAGATGGAGACTTCTCGTCGCTGGCGCTGGTGACAGTTCCCCAAACTGCGTTCCTGTCTTCTCCGAAGTCCTCGGAAGCAGGAGCCAGTGGCGCGGAAGGTGAGACCGAGGAAACGGAAATAAGGAGGAATGTATCTTCCACTAGTCGTGACCCGGTGGACGAGATGATGTGGATGCTGCGATGGCGCGCGGTGGCGAAGCTCCACGCGGACGCGAATCCCGACCTCGTACAGACTTTTGTGCTGAAGCGAAAAGAAGCCGGTCTCGCGCTGAAGCGGCAGGCCGCGGAGAAAAAGCGGCAGAAACTCGACCTGCAGCCGCTAAAGAAGGTGAAGGGGAAGTTCGTGCGTAACCCAAACGCGAACAAAATTCAGGTGCGAAGGCAAGTGGTGAGAAGTAGAACTAGCGGTGGTGGTGCGGGGAAGGGCAAAAGTTGCGGTAGCGGCAAATCAACATCGTCGAAGTTGTCAGCAACAGTTGCTACGCGGCCGACCCTTGTTCCGCTTTCGGCGTCGCGCGTGTGGCAGCTACTGCAGAAGATCGCTGAGGAGCACTGCGCCGAGCTTGCGAAGATTGAGGCGGAGAAAATGGAGCAGGACAAGCTGTTTCAGTACAAAAAGCCGAAAACGAATGGCGTCGACAACGAGGGCAACGAGGTGAACGGGGGCGACGAAGAAGAGTCCGATATCGAGGAGGACATCGAACGCCTGTTCCCAAGCAACGAAAAAGAAATTCGAGATATTGCCGAGCAAGAGGAACGCAAGAAGCTGCAGGAGGGTTTCTTTGACGCAGACGTCGCGAGGGGGCTTGACGTGGATCACGCGAGCAGCAACCAAGCAGGCGCTGATGGAGCGGACGCTAATACCGACGATGCGGAAGATGATTCTGCCGGAGCCAGAAAACTGCTTCCGCAGAAGACGCTGGACTTGCTGTGCAAATACAGCTTGATTGCGTTTGACGAGTTGGAAACTTCGCGGCTGCAGCGAGCCAATATCGCCGCGAACGCTAAGAGCTGCAAGGAAATTCTTGGCGACGCCCTCGCGACTTCGCTGGAGCTCTTCCTCGCGGAGAAGTTTCCCAACCGTGGACTGGCTGCTCCTGCTCGTCTTGGGAGCAGTCACAAACTCGTTCCGGTCACGATGACGCGTGCGCTCGAACCGCTGCTGGCACTGCGGCTGGGGAAGACCGTAAAGCAGCTGTCGGAGCAGCCGACGGCGATAGTGGATGTCGACGAGGAGGACGACAGCAGGATGTTTGCGGCGACGTCTTCAAAACCTGTTTCCAACGGGGAAGACGCGAACACGTCCGCTCGTGGAGCGGCCGACGAATCGGGCTCGGGGACGACTGCGAAAGAAGGAACACCGGCTGCTGTTGCCGTCGCCCCCACAGATGCACAGAACGCAGCGGCCGGTGGCGATGGAGCGGATCACGTGGAGAAGGAGAAGAGTGGACCGTCCTCTTCCGTCGCTGCAGCTGCGCCGGGATCACATCAAATTGCTGCTCCCGACCCGACGATCGAGGAGCTGCTCAAATCCAAGTACGAAGACGAGTTCCAGTGCCGCAAGAATGTCACGCTGCGCGAGTACGAGAGCGAGCTGCAGAACGAGGCCGGCTGCTCCTTCTATTCCGAGTCCTCGCCCCAGGACCTCGCCCAGCTCACTCCGCACCTCGAGAAGATCGGCCACCGCGTCGAAGCCTTGCTGAGGGAGTACGAGGCGCACCCAGCGCTCGTGAACATCCAGGACCAGATCAACCGCATGATGCGGCTCAGCCTCCTGCACACGCCCGCGATCAACGTGCTGTCGCACATTGAGCTCCTGCGGGACAAGTGCCAGTTCTGGGAAGAGGTCGCGGCCAGCTTCGTGAGCCTGAAGCCGTACCTGCTGGCCTTCGAACGACACATCGTGGAGCTACGGATGCGCCAGGTGCGGGACTGGAAACTGTTGCGGGAGAACCGGGAGAGCTACTGGCAGCAGAAAGGCACACTGTGGTGGCTGCGGCTGGTGAAACTGGTCGGCGGGAAGCGTCGTGTGGCGGAGGACAGCGACACAAGCGCAACCGAAAATGCAGCCGGCGACGTCGCGATGCAGGACGCTGAGAGCATGAAACCCGGGAACATGCAAGAAGACGGAGAAGTTGACGTAGTAGTTGAAAGCCAGCAACAAGTGCAAGACGGCCAGGTGGACCACTCGCTCCCCACCGAGGACTTGGTCGACGAGCTGCTGCGCTTTCTCCGCACCTGCCCCGTCGGGCAGTTCCACCTGCGCACGCGGATGATCGGTGCGCTTGCACAGTTGCTCGAGCAGGAGAACAACTTCTACAACCGCACAGCGCGGATCTTGC
The DNA here is from genome assembly GCA_005223375.1 of Amoebophrya sp. AT5.2. Classification (NCBI taxonomy): domain Eukaryota; class Dinophyceae; order Syndiniales; family Amoebophryaceae; genus Amoebophrya; species Amoebophrya sp. AT5.2. The sequence continues at coordinate 16,989 of RXOD01003974.1, read as the reverse complement.
GGCACGTGCATCTGTTTTCCCGTCGGTGGATTCCGGTGGTCGACAAGGCGCTGCGCGAAGCCCGAGAGCAGGCTGATCGCGAGATTAACGATTTGCGGAAGATCGTGCGGTGGGACCTGGGCAACTTCCAGTCGATGCGGGATAGCGTGAAGCGGTCGCACCGGCAACTGGCGAAAGTGGCGAAAAAGTTCGACGTCGCACTCCAGGAACAGACAGATTTGGTCCTCTCAAGAAGCCTGCAGAGCCATCTCGAGAAGGCGGATCTGGGGCCGGAAGACGTCTGGGCGGACGAGGACGAGGCGGAACTAGTGGCCGCGGAAGAGTTCTCATCTGCCGCGCAACACCAGAACAAGGATGCCGCTCCGTACGTCGTCGAGCTAGATGACCGGGAGAAAGAATCTAACCTGAAAGGAACACTGCTTCGGTTCTCCGACGCGCCCGAGTTCTGGCAGGACGAGCGGGCCGCACTGGTGTTGCATTCCCAGATGAACAGGCTTGTGCGAACGCGCGTGCTTCCCAACCTCTGGGCGTTCCGCACGGACACAAACGGCCTGTTCGCGGGCCAGGACTTCGCTCACGGCGTCCGGTGCGTGCTCGAAAGCCTAAAAAATCCCGAGCAGAACGTGAGCTTGAAGCGACGCCAGCTCCAGGGCATCAGGGACGAACTCCTGGCATTCGGGATCAAGGCGAAGGCAAACAGCAGCGCCCACATGGTGTCTGTCTGCACCGAACTCTTCGAATCTCCGTTGATTCCCGAGTCCGCAAGTGGGTCCTCGCCGCTGTTCGCCGAGCCGGCACTCGTGAGGCAGCGGGAAACGCTGTGGCCGTCGATCGAGAAAAACCTGTACACGTGCATGCATTCCTTTCTCCGGATCCGCAGCAGGAAGGAGCCGCCGGTGGACTTGGCGCCGGCTGAATATTCGAAGTACCTGGGACTCGCGACGGAGTGCATGCGGCTGCTGAGCGAACACAGACAGCGCTGCGTAATTGCGCAAGAAGCGCTCGCGCCGCTCTCAAACGTGTGCGCGATACTGTCTTCGGAGCACACCGACCACAATCAGCTGTCACCGGCCCCTGCAAAAACTTTGGCTGCAGAGTCCTCGTCGCGATCGCACGCGCATCTCCAGCTCCTCCCAGAGCACAAGTTTATGAACTTTTGCAAACAGGTTGATATCGGGCTCGAAGCGGTGCGGCAGTACGAGTACTTTGTCGAAGCCTGCATGGAGATCGCCGGCGCAAGTACCGCACTGATTTCCCAGCTCGCCGTGATCCGCGAAGGCCTCCAAAACGCCAAAATGCACATCACCAGCAGCGCGGAGTACCAGAGTTACAGCACCAGCGTTGCCGCATCAGGATCTTCCACGACAGAAAGCGACCTCCTCCTCATTCGAGTGAGCTTCATCCACGACCTCAGCGCGTACTGCGGCGACGCATTGAAGACGCAAATAGGCCAGCTGCAGCTTCCGAGCAACGTGCCCGAGGGACTGCATTATGGCTGCCACGCGAAATTGCGCGCGGTTGCTGACAGCTACGCTGGAATTCGTGCGGCCGAAGATAAGAAGATAACCGTGGCTGACGAAAATGTCGAGGGGACTGCAAGTGCAAGTAAGGCAGCCAGACGCGAGCAGATTCTGCGCACCGCAATGCAGCTGGTCCAAGACACGATTAACGGAGTCATGACGAAAGATGCATCACTCTCACACACGGCAGCGGAGAAGGTTCTGAAGGACGAAGCTGCGCTCGCGCTCGGCCTCCTCGGACCTCAGCCTTCGGGGGTTGAAACAGTGGATCCCTCCTCCACGTCTCCGCAGCCGAGCTTCCTCGTTGCAAAGAACTCTGGGATAGAACAGGAAAGCGCCGCCACCTCCGCGCTGGTCCTCCCGCACTTCGAAAAGCTGAGGGATTTGGTGCTCGAGACGGTTCAAGCGGAATCCTCAGTTGACACACTCGTAGAGCTTGCGCCGCTGGTGAAGCAGTGCGCCTTGGTCGGGGAAGCGGTCTTCACAACGGGTCTTCAGACGCTGGCAGGCTTTTCCGTAGCTACGGCGCACGTTCTGGAGCTTGTAAACTTCCTTTTTGACAACGGATACAACCGAAACTCACCAGACGACGGAGATGGGGAAGATGTACTGTCTAAAAAAGTTTAACTTTCATGTGGCAGACCACCGCGTCGTTTCGGACTCAACACATAGATACTTTTCTTACACAAAGCTTCTTCTCTTCTGCCAATAATGAGCTAGCGAGGATCAGGATCTCAGCAAATCGTAATCGTATCACTATCACATGTAAAATTCACTAAAACAGGGCGAGGGTCACCACGCCGACGAGTGGCAGGACGGCACTGGGCTGGGTGCAGGTGAGGGCGCGCGCGATATCACGGACCAGATCGAGGATGAAGCACAGCTCGAAGGTCTCAAGGGCGACGAAAACCCCGACGACGTTCCTCCCCCAGAGGATGAAAAGGACAACGCGAAGGAGGTACATTTGTTTTATATCCGGCTATAGCGGGTCCGGGTGACCTGGCACCAATCAATGTGATCGTCGCGGGTGACCTGGCACCAATCAATGTGATCGTCGCGGCGCAGGATGACAAAGTTTTGACACAAAGCATAGTTCACTCGGACTGTTTTGTGACGAAGAACAAACAACACCCTTTAGCTGAACACTGGTCGAAGTCCTCTATCAGTATGCTTAATCTTTCGATGATTTTTCATATACTAGCGGTATATTTTCTCACAACTACGTACATGAACATTGTTTTGAATTTTCCGACCCTAGCTTGACATTGAGTTGCTCTTGGACTTGGTCTTGCGCACCAGAAGGATGAGAAAAATTGACACAAAGCATAGTTCACTCGGACTGCTTTGTGACGAAGAACACAACAACACCCTTTAACTGACGGCACGGCGCTACTTCTTTGCAAACTCGATATTCATCTTTGCCGTAGTAAGAAAGTAGATGATCATCGTCTTGCCCTTGCTCTTGGCCGTTAGTTCCTATTCCTGATTTTCAATCTTTATCTTTTCTTCCAGGTCGGCTTTGATCTCGATGGCGAGGCCCAGAAGGCTCCCGAAAACGCGGAGGAACAGGAGAACGACGACAATGACGAGGACAAGCAGGACGAGGAAGAGCCCGAACACGATCGCGAGATGGGTGACGTCGATCTCGATGACGGCGGCAAGCTGGACGAGAAAATGTGGAACGGCGACGACGAAGAAGACCAGGACGACGACGCCAAAACCGATGACAAGAAGGAGCAAAAAGAAGACATCGAGGCCGACGGCGGCCAGGAGCAGGAGGGCGAGAAAGATCTGGTCGGGAACGACGACGCAGGGAAGGAGGATAAGGCGGGGAAGAAAGACGAAGAAGACGCCCCTGGAAAAAAGGAGGACGAAAAGCAGCCTGAAGACGGTGAGGAAGAAAACGAAGAGAACGAGAACGGCGACGAACAGGACGGTGATGGCGAAAAAGACGGCGGTGATGATAAGGAGGGCGAGGAAGAGGATGCGGAGCCGAACAAGTACGACGTTAGCATGAAGGGCAACGAAATCGAGGAGGAAAAAAAGGACGAGGAGGACGAGCTCGATCTGGACAAGAAGAAGGAAGAAAATGAGAACGAACAAGATCAAGATGGCGCGGACGAAAACGGTGGCGTGCCTGAGATGGAGGACGCCGAAATGGACGTCGACGACGCTGAGGACGCTGAGAATCCGGAGGCGCAAGAGGACGGCAAAGATGCCGAGGCCGCTCCTGAAGGCGAGGATGAGGACAACTGCAAGGAGGGCGAGGAGAAGAAAGAGCTCGACGACGACGCAGCGGAGGAAGAGAAGGAGGATTCCAGAAACGGCGAAGACGAGGCACCAGAAAACAAGGACGAAGAGGAGCCACCTGTTCCGCAGCCGGAGAACTTCGCAGACGACCCGGCCGCGAATCCACCGCCGAATCCCGACGAGGAAAAGAAGCATGGCGAGGACGAGGGCGACAAAGACGACGATGACAAAAAAGTGGAAGACGAGAAGAAGAAAGATAAGTCGGAGCATTGCGGCGAGGCAGGCGACCAAGGCGAGGCCGCGCCGATTGAGTCCGAGCAGAACGACTCCGCCGAGCAAGCGGATGCGAGCGACAACGCTCCACCGTCGTCGTCTCCCCAGTCCGAAGAGCAAAAGGGTAAGTCACAGAACGCGCAGCAGCAGTCGAAGCCACAGGACCAGGACTCGCGTCAGAAAAAGCGGCCGCAGAACGTTCAGCAGGACAGCCTGAGCGTCGAGGAGCGGAAGCTGGAAAAGCGGGAGATAATCGATGGCGAAAAGCAGGACGACGACAATGCCATGGAGCAGGGCGAAAAGGACGAGTCCAAAATGGATGAGGATTTGCAGGACGGTCTCCATGAAACCGACGCGAACGCCAACGCGGAGGCAATCGGGGAAACGAACGAATTGCAGAAGGAGCACCAAGACGTCGCAAGTCGCCTGAAGGAAAAGGAGGATGCGGAGAAGGAAGAGCCACCGCGAAACTTTGAGGAAGACGACGACGTCGAAATGGAAAATGGTGAGGAGGACAAAGCCAAACCTGTTGGCGCGCCCGAGAGAAAGAAGGATGAGAACGTCGAAGAGGACGATGCGGCCGAAAGACGAAAAAGCCGTCGGGACAAGCAAGAGGACGTCGACATGGTTGGCCTAAAATCAGAGCTCGAAGAGGAAAAGAAGAAGGCCGAAAGCGACTTGCTCGACTCTCTCGACACACAGAACAATGCAAGCCCGGAAAGCACCGCCTCCGGCGACGCCGCACAGACCGTGCCGCGCAACCAATCCGAGCTCCGCGTCGATTTCCAGAACATGCAGGTGGAGCAAGCAGGCGACGCCGACCAGAAGCCGGACGAAGAAATGCAAGCGCATCTGTCCGTCGATGACCTGCTCGACCTTGCCCTGGCGGACCGCAAGCTGCGCGCGGAGAAGGACCTGCTGAAGTCCATCACCGCGTCGGAGGCCCACCTGCAGAAATTGTACCAGTCCCTGGAGCAATCCACCGCGTCCCTCTCCGCCCAGTTGGCCGAGCAGCTGCGGATTCTGCTCGAGCCCACACTCCGCGGCAAGCTTCAGGGGGACTACAAAACCGGGAAGCGCCTCTCCATGCGGAAGGTGATCTCCTTTCTGGCGAGCAACTACCGGCGGGACAAGATCTGGCTGCGGCGCACGAAGCCGTCGAAGCGAGAGTACCAGGTGCTGTTGGCGTTGGACAACAGCCGCTCGATGAAGGACTGCGGGGTCGCGGGGCTGGCCCTGCAAAGCCTGGTGCTGCTGTGCTCGGCGCTGAGCCGCGCGGAGGTGGGTGATGTCGGCGTAGTCGCGTTTGGTGGCGACGAGCCGAAGCTGCTGTGCGGTTTCCACGCCGAGGGCGAGGCGGTGAAACACAATGCGGCGACTTCTCGTTCAACACCATCCGCCAGCTTGAATGACGACACCAATTGTTCCACTGATGCAAATGCGCTGCTTCCACAGCATCAAGCGACTCCTAGTACATCCCCCTCTTCAGCGACCACCAACATCGGAGCGTCGGCCTTCGGCTACGAGCAGGCCAAGCCCCTGCTCGAGCACCTCACGTTCGACGAAGAAGCGATGCGCAGCCACGACAAGGGGCTGCCGGATCTGCTCCACTACGCCATGCAGCTGTTCGAGAGTTCGTCGACGTCCTCGTCCGCGGGCGCTTCGAAGCAAATCATGTTTATCGTTACCGACGGCCGCTTCAACAAGCACATGGTGCGCGCGCACGTGGCGCAGGCGATCTCGAGGCAGATCCTCCCGCTTCTGATCATCGTGGACCCCCAGGAAGACGGTAACTGTGCCTCTTCTACTTCGGCTGCGGCAAGGAGTACGTCGGCTGGCGCACCTCCAGTGGCAGGAGGCAGCAATAAAAGGTCCGTCTTCGACCTAAAGGGCGCGGACTACTCGACCGGGCAGTGCGTGATAACCCCGTACCTCCAGGACTTTCCTTTCCCGTTCTACGCAGTCGTGCGGGAGCGAGAGTCCCTGCCGGGGCTGCTGGCGGACGCCCTGCGCCAGTGGATCGAAGCGACAAACTGAAAGGACGCCAGCTATGTTCATCAGCATGTGACGAGGGGAAGTCACAAGAAAGAAAGAGCGCATCGACTCAGCAGGCCATCGCCATACCGCAAACATATTGATCATCCAGAACCGATTTAAGCAACTGCAATCCGCTTCATGACGTACAGTCCTCCGGGTAGCTTGCGGCCAAAGCAGTTGCAGCTGCATCCGGGGATTGTACTTACTTGAGCGGGGTATGGGTAACATACTCGAGCTGAGGCAGAGCAAGCAAAAGATCGACCGCTTCGAACCTGCATTCTGCAACCAATCAATTAGAGAGCACCTGTCTGAAAGAAGTACTTCTATCCTCCTCTGACGACCACCGTCGACGCACCGCTGTGGCCAAAGTCGATTGGATGCACGATGACGCACCTGAAACATGGATCTGTGTTCAGGGAAGTTCAACATGAACATTTTTGCAGGTTCCTCTCGTATGAGCGATGAGATAGCTTATGTAGGCGTAGGAAAAGGGATCGTTTTCGTTTATAAGTATCTGAAATTAATTCAGTATTTATCCGATGAATCGCGTGCGCCGCGCCACCTACACCTGCTACAGTCAGTGGGTCGAAAACTGCTCCCGATAGAAAGCAGTGACACGCTGAAACACTATCCCGTCCCAGATCACAAGGATCATGTAGACTCGATAAGCGCGGAGAAAAAAAACACGATAAACGCGGAGCGTTTATTCGCTTTCCTTTTCGGATAGAATTTTTCTAGAAGAAGTACGTAGTCCCGCCGCCCGCTAAAAGAAGCTGATGAAGATGCTATCTAAGACTAAGGTGGAAGCAAAAGCATGAAAAGTTAAAATTTGACCGTCCTCGTGGACGAGAACATTAGTTGCCATTCTCCACCTGAAACGACCACGCCCACGATGCCAGACCAACACACCATCAGTGCCAGTGCCACTTCCTCTTCGGGTGGAGGAAACGGAAACCGCAAAGGCTCGGCGTCGAAGCCCTCGTACGTGCGGATTCTGCCTCAAGTGCAGAACTACGGGTGGGGCAAAAAAGGCAGCGCGAGCAAGGTGGCGCAAATGGCGTTTTCCGAAGCTTCGGGAAAGATTGACGAGGGTAAGCGCTACGCGGAAATGTGGATGGGTACGCATTTCAAAGCGCCCTGTCAGCTGGCCGACGGTGAATTGTCCATGTCCTTGCTGGAGCTGATAAGAAGCGACCCGAAGTGGTGGCTAGGCGACAATCCGACGCCGGCCGTCGAGGAGAACGGTATGAATGGTTGCAGTGCTTCTCTGTTCCTGGTGCTTCGTTCTTCCAGATTGTTCTTGAAAATCAACAAACTACTTACTCGGAATCAATTATTCGAAAACCCTGAGCAGTCACCAATCTATGTATCAACAAACTTGGAACCCGAAAATCAGATCTCCCGTTCCTGTTCAAGGTGCTGTCGTTCAACCAGGCGAGTTCCATTCAGGTCCATCCTGACAGAGAGCTCGCCCGGCAGCTCCAGAAGCAGCAGCCGGACACCTACGACGCGAACCACAAGCCTGAAATCGGGATTCCTATCTCTCGCGAATTCGAGTGCCTCTGTGGCTTCCGCCCGCTGGAGGAAATAGAGGCGTTCGAGAAGTCCGTTCCGGAGTTGCGGAGCTTGATGCTTTCCAGCTTGTCTGAGAATGGTGTCGCCACGACCCCCGACCCGGACTCAAGAATAGAACAACTCTACGGCAGGCTAATGACGCGTCGCGCTGATGTGGTGAAAGAGCACGTAGACAAGCTCGTCGAGCGGTGTAGGAAAGAGGGAGAGCTGCAGGCACAAACGCTGGGGAGCACCAGTAACGCAAATGAGCAGCTTCACAGTGAAGAAGGTAATGCTGATGTCGCCAAAACAAGCCAAAAGACCGCCGCCTCCGAGCGAGATCCGGATTTGCCGCAGCCAATACCTGCGAATCTTCGTTCCGTTATCCTCCGGCTCGCGGAGTTCTACCCTGGCGACGTGGGCATTTTTTCGGTGTTTTTCTTGAATTACGTGTACATAAACCGGGACGAAGACGATTCCTCTGGCTCGACGGGCACCAAGTTCATCTTCTGCGCCGCCAATGTGCCGCACACGTACCTGTCCGGGGACGTGATCGAGTGCATGAGCCTGTCCGATAACGTTGTCCGCGCAGGGCTCACGCCGAAATTTAAGGACGTCTCTCTCCTGCTCCAGATGTGCGACTACCGCGACGGGTTGTTGAGCAAGCTGGTTCAGCCGGGCGAGGAGGTGCGGCTTCCGGTTCCGGGCCGGGGGAAGGTACACCTTTACGCGCCTGCGAAGGAGTGGGGCATCACGGATTTCCGGGTGTACGAGATCTGCGGAGCAGTGGAAAACGTACGGGAGTGCTTTCAGCAGGCGGCAATAATGCTGTTTCTGGAAGAGACCGAAGTCCGCATCGAAAGCGAGGACACGGACAACGAAGGCGAGGAGAGTTGTACCACTTTCCGCGCGGCGAAGAACAGCATCTACTTCGTCCGCGCGAAGGCGGTGGTGAGCACGCTCAGCGACCGCGGGCGCTGCTTCGTCGCCACCAGCTGAGCAGAGAGCAGAAATAGGCTCTTGTGATCAGGTTGTGGATCATTCATAGATACGCCCACATGAGCATTTGGTGCCCGTGCCCGTACCCTCCGGGCATGAATATCAACAACATCAACTTCAACAAGTGGAGCACACTTGCTCTTGATGGTTCTTCTTGTACGGAAAGAAAACAGTGTACAACCAAAGCTGATCCGCACCAGATACTTACGATTACGAGGACGTTGTCTTAAGCATGGGCTCTTCTTCATTGTTCTTTTATTTCGTCAACGAATCAGAAGCGTCGAAGATCACGATCCCACACCTGAATATCGATCTGAACAGCACCAAAACGCTGAAACGCGCCGTACAACGAACATCTGGGATCTTCCATACCTGCCTCGAATTCCGCACAGTGTACGGCTGATGTTTTTCTACTTTTTGAGATCATACATTTCTGTTTCTTGCATCACTTCTTTAGCGCGTTCGATCTCGTTGTCGTAGAAACCTTTGCTGTGCTCTAAAAATTCATTCGGAACTTCTCCTACTCCTCGAAAAACAGATGCGACGAGGAAGCACTAGCACGAGCACCTGCAATAGTTAGAAGTAAGGTGGTGTAGAGCGACGACATTGACGACGCTATCAGTCCACGTTCTCATCGTCATGATTTTCGTTAGTGGTCTTGAAAATTTTTCTTTTTGTTGATGAAATTAGGAAACATCAAGTACAAGTTTTTTGGTATCAACTTTCACCATTATCGACGACCGGCACGGCATCATGCTTCTTGCGAAGATGTGTCGGAAGCAGCCCACCACCCTACAGTCGCTTTGCGTTCTGGGGGCTCTGCTTGCACTCAGACTCACAGGAGCCCCAGATTCGGATAGACTGATAGTGAGCGGCGCCCGGCTTGTTCCCGTTCCCCCAGCAGCTCTTGCAGATGCCACACACCAGAACGACGCAAGATCAAGACCGGGCTCCGCTCACTACCTTGAAGACGAGCATCGTGCGTGGGCCGATTATGTAGTCGATGAAGCTTCGCCTGGCCGCGAAGATGACATTGGAATTGGACCGGACGTAGAGAAAAACACGGACATCGACCAAGAAAAGCCAAATCCAACTTCGATGCTCTCCCTCGTTGAGTGATGTCGGTAGAAAAGTCTTCAGTCTCGCACTTGCATCTGAAGAAGATGCAGATCATCGGGATCCGAGTGTTGGAACAGGAGGAGGTGAGCAACATCAGGAGCAAATGGAGAAACGGGTTCTGTGCCGACCCGACAAAAGCTGGCGCCGCATCGACGCGACTGGTGCTTCTGCTTGCTCAAGTGCTGAGCATTCGTTCCCTAAATCAAGCTCCTCATCCTCCTCCGTCAACAAGTTGGAACAGGGTGGAAGCGCAACCCCCACCTCGATCATCTCCAGTTTCCAAGGTTTTCTAGCGAATGAACTGCAAGCGAAGGGGTACGGGAAGGCTCCGAGACGACCATGCGCGTCGGACTTGTCTTCGCCGAGTGACGTTGAAATGACCACTGACAAGAATGGTTATGGTAGGCAAGAAGAAGAACAACATGGACAGCTAGAAGAAGAAGTTCAAGTTGGTCATCATCATCCCTCGTGGTTTTCCTCGCCCGCCAAGCTACTTCTCATGATGAAGGTCCGAGGGTGCAAGCCCGGCCACTGGAAGAATCTCACCGAAGAAGAGGAAAGCGACCTGGGGCGCCTCCAAGAAGGACGACCGCATTTGGGGCCCTCTGCCGAAAGCGCAAGTGGTTGCGAAGATACAACCGGAGCTGGTCAATGGAGTGCCGCTGACGGTGAAGACGCCGACGCGGAGGACCGGCTTCCGGATGGCGATTGTGGAGATGAAACGAACACGAGAGAGTTCACTGTTCGCTACCTGAGAGGGGAGTTCTCCGGGTGCAAGGTGGGTCGGTGGCCGGACTGGATGACCTCATCTCCATCCGGTTCCGGGCACGCACCATGGCCGACGTGGAGGTCTTCTCCGACTGATAACGAGGAATGAGTTCTTGTTCTGACAGCGCAGTCACCGCGACGTGCACGTGCTCGTGCCGGTGCCCGCGCCCGCCTAGGGCGTACGCGTACGGAAACCCTGGGTGAGAAGAAGATGATCCCGACATCGCTGCAACTCGAACAAATCAAGACCAGCACGCGGATAAGATGAAGTGCAGTAGATTTTTGTGAACGACGACATGAGCCTGGTGCTGGACTAGCAACAGGCTCAGTTTGATCTTTACCGTGTTGTCAAGAGCTCTTGTTCGCTTTGTCGATATTAAGCTGCTTGTGCGACGAGGTCCTTCTATTCTTGAAAACTTTTCAAAAATCAACACCGCAAAGTCTCCAGTTTAAGACAAACGATCCTCTTTTTTTGATATTTGTGGCTGCTGCTCCTCATCTCCGTCCCTCGTCGATCACTACTGGCTTGCGCTTGTTTGTTCGCGTCATCTACCTTCACTGCAGCCTCGGAAATGTCAGGAATCCATTGATGCCGACCGGTGAATCCGACACGATCTGTCGTTCTTCTAGCGTGCACGTGATGGAGCTGGAGAAGGTGAGCGTGCTCGTACGCCCTGTGGATCTGAATCCTTCTGTTCAACACTAAAATTGGCTCGTCCACCTCGTGCAGCTCACGCACGTACTGAGACAGTCTCAGTTTCACTTTCTTGGTCTAGCACTGTTTCTGGCTCACAGCTCGTGCAAGATGTTGAAGATGATTGACTTTTAACTACTTACTTCAACGTCGTAACCGTAGAATTGACCATAAACTAAAAAAACTAAAGTTGGCCTACTTTCTTATATCAAAGTGGCATGATAGAATGTTTTTGTTCGCAAAGCAGGGTTGATCTAGTGTGTCAGTTGCAGCTGTATCAGTAGTTGTAGTAGAAGCCCATTTTAGATCATTATACGCGCTGGCATCTGCGACGTAGATAGTCGTGCCAAAGTTGCACCGTTCTTGGGTCTGCAAATATACCAACTTAAGTACCTACGCTCCTCGAGCCATACAAGAGCCGTTGCGTAAGACAAAAAAAACCGGCGAAGAGCCAGAACTTCGATTACGCGTCGTGCAGCTGTAAAATTCGTCAAATTTGGGGAATGGTGGGCAGTCTGGGACGGCGACCGCCATTGGCTGCGTTCATCCTGGCCTACTTTGGGGGAGCTGCCGAAGGCGCTCACTCCCCGAAAGGCTCACAGAAGTGGAGGAGGTCTGCAACGTCTGAAATATGGTCGCCGATGCAGGAATCCGTTGCACAAGCAGGAGCTGGGGGAGGTAGCTCAAGTTCATCCCGGCCGCAGCGAGAAGGTCTTAAAGTGACTTTCTTTTTTCGTACCTCCTATGTTTGTACTATATGAAGGCCTTTTATTTTTCGCGACGGAAGTCTGGAAAATAAAGTACGAGTACCGGATGAGGATCTCAACGTGTACGTAAAGCGCTTCCGCCATATTTGCCATCAGCGTAGTATAAAAAACTTTTTATTTCCTTCTCCAGATGGCGCCTTCGCAACTTCTGCCATCAGCGACGCGGCCTCGCGGAAACGTTCTCCGTTGCTGGAGCAGCAGCGGCCTCCGCCACCACCACCACCACGAGTTGAGGTGAACTCGGCGCGTGACCTTCAACTTCGGGCCCAGGTGGAGCGCAGGGACGGCTCAATGGATCTCCAGTCGCCCAACGTAGGGTCCCGGGGACACCCCGACTCCTGCGGAAACGCGTGCAAGTTCATCAAACGCAAGGGCGGCTGCAGATACGGAGCGGCATGCCCAGACTGCCACCTCTGCTTCTGGACAAGGAGTACCATCCGCGATCACCACTCACTTTTCGCCCTCCCTCTCCCCTTCGAGCAACTCGACGAGGATGGCGCGAGTTTCGGCGCCGTCGACGACGATACCGCCAGCGCGAGCAGCTGGCTTTCCCTCGCTAGCTCCAAAATCTGGGGGCTGTCCGACTACCAGAAATACCCGTGGGCCAAATCGAAGGGCACCTGCGAGGGCGGTAAAAACTGCGGCAACGCGTGTCGGTACTGGCGCCGGAAATCTGGTTGTATGAGAGGGGAAAATTGCGAGCAGTGCCACTACTGCTGCTGGAGCCGCCCGGCGAGGAACAGTGAAGAGCCGGCTGAAAGCAGCACAGAAGACCAACGGCATGCGATGAAACGGAGAACAAAAGCGTATTTCTGCGAGAAGATTCAGGAAGGCGACGGAGAAGATGTCGAGGAAACAGGTGTACCAGCTGCTGACGTCAATGTGCGAATCACGACTGGAATTGGAAAGAGCCACAGCGAATTGCGCGCCGGGAGAGCGCCCTTGGGAGCGCCGCCGGGGTCGTCGTCTACTTTCTCTTCGTCGTTTCTCCGACAAGCGTCCGGTGCGTCCGCGTCGAGCTCCGGAGTTGGTGGCACAGCACGTACAGGTCCTGGTGGCAAAAGCAATTATCATGGTAGCAGCACGACCACGACTGGCACTTTAAAGCGCAGCAATCGGCCACCAAACCTGGAGTTCGAAGATGCTTACAGTGCTGCTCCACATGGCACTAGCGCAGGGGCAGGGAAGAAGAAACAGCAGCCTCAGCAACAAGAAGAGGAGCAGCGTCAGCAGATGGAAGCTGCACTACATCTACAGCTGCAGCAGCACGCGATTGTATGGGGCTCAGGAGGGGCGCCGGCCCCGTTCGTCCCCGGTGCTTTTCCTTCCGGTTTTCCGATGGTGATGCCTACGCCGATGCTTCCAATTCAACCCGAAGTCGGCGCTCTCGCAAGGACGCCATCACGATCACCTGCAGAGGGCTCGTCGCGGGTCGACAAGGATAAGGTACTTTTTTATCTCCGTCCAGTGCTCCTGCTACTCCTAACTAACCGTACCTGTATGTGTAGCCCCCGAGCCTGCCATCTTCAGAGTAAAGAAAAATAATAAAACGTATCTACCAGAAACAGAATAAGAGGTTCTTGAAGAAGGTAGCATAGGGATAGCTACGAGTACGATAGGCAACAAGAACATCAACAAGAGCCGATAGCGATAGGCCTCGACAAAGATGGGCAAAGATTGGATATATTATGCGTTATGCACATTCATCTGGGAACAAACGTCCTCCTTGTTGAGCATGGAGACGCCGATGCTCTGGTCACGATGTGGGGCCTAAGCAAAAGCAGCGGGCGGTGCCAGTTTACCGACCTGCTCACTATCTTCAGGTCTCGGGGGTGAGCACACCGGTCCGCACGTCCGAGTCGGCACGGCCCGGCAGCTCATCGTCGTCGTCTTGCGTGGCCTGGAATCCAGAAGCGCCAGAATTCGTGCCGCTTTCTGGTACATGGGGAAGCGGCGTGAAAGATCAAGCGCAGGAGCCGAAGAGAACCGAAACACATCAAGCAGACGGCCACACGGTCAGCTCTGTGGTTCTCGAGCAACAAGTTGAAGTTCCACGCGACCAAGAAGAACACGAAGGAGTGCTGCCACCGCCGCCGACAGACTCAGAATCAGACTCCCAGGCCGACGAGGTCGCTTTCGCGAAAATCTTGAAGCATCTCCACGGAAGCAGCACTTCGTCATCTCCTGCCTCCGCTTCCGCAGATGAGGACAAAGAAGCAGAAGTTGAAGTAGAAGCTGCCGGCGGCAATACTACTAATACAGCATCTTCATCTATTTCTAATCCCAGTGCATCAGTCTCAGTTGTCATTTGTGGCAGTGCGCAGTCCATGGCCGCCGGACGAGATTCGCCGGACGACGAGGCCCGCCGGACGGCCCTTGCGCAGGCCATGGCAAACAGAACGAAAATGCTGAAGCAGCGCCGGCAGACGCGCTCGCGGGAAGAACTAACGAAGTGCGCGTCAGCTGCAGCACAGGACGAGTACTATCGTGCGGACGGCTGCGCGTCTCCAAGGATGATGGGGAACTGCAGAGAAGGAGAGCGATTGCGAATCGAGGGGAATTGCACATCGGAGCAGGAGTTTTGTCTACCCGAATCGCTCGGCTGTACGCTTTTTTCGCAGGGGGACAGAGCGGCACGAGAACAAGTAGCGGGCCAGCAAGTCAATCCGAACGAGCTACATGAACTGCGCGACAAGTTACAGATCATCTGCAGCGACGACCCGTCTTCTCGACCACTCGTGGAGGACGCAGCGACGCCACCTGCAGCTCCTCCTTCGCTCCCGGCTCAAACTTTGAACTCCATATCGTCGGCCAGCGCGGACGAGATTCCGACTCCAGTAGCTGCGGTTGTTAGCGGCCAACTATTGTACTTCTGGCCGGCGCTTGATCTTGAACAAAGCATGGTCACCCCCTACGTAAGCTGGGCATTTCAGAGTGCAGAGGCGGTGTGGTCTCGGTCCGACGTATCGCCGCCGATGCTCTGGGCCGCCCAATCAGCAGAAGCCCCGCCGGCGAACCCCACTGACAGCCACCACCAGTACGGGTGTCCCTTGATCCCCACGAATATCGTGTGCTGGGTACCCGCGACGCAGCAAGATGATCAAGGTGTGGTGGGTAGGCAAGTTGGTTGCATCGTGCCGGTTGGTGGATCTGTAATGCCGCGGGCAGCAGGAGGCTACCCTACGGCCCCCTCATCGTCGTCGTCGGGCCCGGGAGCACGAGGGAGTGCACAGCCACAACATCAACAGCCCACAACTTCCGGCAGCTCCTCGCCAGCAGGAGCAGGAAATCCAAGGCTATTGCGCTCTCACGTGGGACTTGGAGATTTTCTGGCCGCGCAAGCAGGCCCGTGTGGTCGAAGTGGAGGTAGTGACACTGTAAAAAGCAGTGGTGAAGTGCAAGTCTGTCCATGACTTCTACGTCACCAGTCGTCCGACAGCACTTCTTCACGGGAAGTCGTCGTGGCAGAAGCGGACGAACACCGGGAGCACCACGCCACTTCTGGGTGAAGAAACGGGAACGCGAGTAGGCGCCACGGCACCAGCTGCGCCACTCCTTGAGAAGTCACGCCTTGACTTTTCTTCTGCTTGCAAGTCGTGTACATATCAGATAGACAGTAGAGCACACGACCATGAGATCATGTGATGGATAATCCAAAACCAGATTAGAAGATTATAAGTTAGTACCTTAAACATGGACTCGCGATCCTTTGAGTTTCTGTTTCTCACATGAGTAGCTGTTTCTCGCATACTGGAAGCACCTGCACCAGTGACGAGGATCCTAAAATAAAGACAGGTCTCACACGCAAGCACAGTGGCCGCGCCAGAGCCCGCAAATACATATACAACACGGATAAACATAAACATATACATAAAAGAAAAGCAGCATATGAATGTCGTTGACTCAGGTAAAGGTCCAGAAATCCACCGATGCATCTGCAACAAAAAACTGCCGCACGACCACCACACCACAGGATAACACCAGGGCTTTACAGTTTTTTGATTTGTGACGGGGTTCTCGACCTGTGTTTTGGCGTGACTCATAAATTAAATTATTAATTTTTTTTCACAAGAGCTAGAACTACCGTTAATACCGAGAAAGGCTCACTGTCCCTGTCAACTAGTACTTGTACTAGACCTATAGCCTTACGAATCGAAATTGCGCGATCAGCGTCGTGCTTGATGTTTTTATACATCCGTTGACTGCGTCATCTTGCCGCGTTTTTTCTCTTTTGAGCTTTTTATCAGTCCTTCGTGCTCTACTTTCAGTGGCAGCAAATTTTATATTTTTTCTGATCGTGGTCCCCCGTACTATCGTTGTATATTTTAGTTTACGAGAGCACGTTCGCGTTTTTGCTTCACTATCACTGGTGCCTCGGGGGTTAAGTACTAACTTACTTTACAAAGACAAAGTGCGCCGTTGTCTAGCTACTTTTCTATCTCTACGTTCATCATCCGAGTCGCTAATTCTAACGTTAATGTTTAGGCTAAGAATATAGCTGTATATCCATCTTGTTCACATTCTCAATGCTTCATCAAAAAAACATGTCAGATTCGTGCCGCTGCTCATCCTTCGCGAGTTTGGGAGAACTCAGCATCGCCGTGTGCGGGTGCGGGCGCCGACGCAGACGCTGCAGTCCCAGTGTTTCCGCCCGGATCGCCGTCGTGGCCGCCGGGGCTGGGGTTTTCCCCTGTGGGCGGTATGGGTATGTGCATGTTCCCGCCCTTGTCGGCATCCGCGCCGATGGTGCCGATGTGCTGCAACCCGTACCTGTGCCCGCCGCCCGGTTTTTTCCCGCCTTCGCCTTGTTCAATGTCGCCGACCGATCGAGCTCGAAGTCAGGACACAACGCTCCGTCAGATGGAAACGCTCTCGCCGTCGTCGCACTTCTCACACTACAGCAACTTTTTTCCCAGCATGCTGCATCCACGTGCTCCAGTTCCAGTCAGTGCAGCTTCTTCTCAGCAGCAGCTGCAGGGGAAGGAGAAGCGGGAACGGCAGGGGCAGC
>RXOD01003973.1:0-33855 GCA_005223375.1 Amoebophrya sp. AT5.2 | reverse complement strand
CCCCCGCCGAAGCCCCCGCCGAGCTGCGTGACTCGCCGATCGACCGACTGCCCCCCGACTTCCCCCTCGAACTGATCGAGACGGAGACCGGCCGCGACCCCGCGACGAACCGGTTCGACGAGATGCGCATCAAGACCGCCTGCGAGCGCGGCGGCATCCAGAACGGCGACCTCTTTATGACGTACCAGAACATCAAACGGCACTACGACGAGTTCTACAGCTCGGGCGCGGAGCTGTACGTCGGCGGGCTGTCGCACACGCTGATGCTCTTCCGGCACGTGATCCGCGACGTCTGCCCCCTGGTCACGTTGCAAACCCTGGTGCTCGAGCTGGAGAACACGATGGCAGTCACCTACACCGACGCGTACTCGGAGATCGCGGTGCAGCAAAAGCGCCTGAAAAAGTCCGCGGAAATCGTGCAGGAGTTCACGAGCCTGTACCACGAACTCTCGGCGGACCTCACGTACGAAGGACTGTTGCGGCTGATGCAAAACGACTACGATGATGAGGAAGGGGGCGCTGCTGCGGAGGAAGGTGCCGAAAGTGAAGTAACAGAAAAAAAACCCTCCAAGAACGGGTGGAACATCGTGAACGGGTGGGAGCGCGCCGACAAGTACCGGAAGTGGTTCGCGGAGGACATTCAGTCCGGCAAGGACGCCTACGCCGACCACCTCGGTATGAAGAACCGAGACCAGCTGGGAAGCTCGCTGAGACGCCCCATTCGATGGCAGTAGGTGGAGAGTACGGGGCGGATCGCGTTGGATAGTGCCAAGGGCATCGAAGAACGACTAGGCCTGCTACTAGGCTGTCAAAGGCATAGATCCTGATCCTGAAGATGATCCTCCTAAAGGATTTTTTTAGGTTGTGTGAAGGTGAACGAAAATAATTCGCTTCCTTCGCCCTTCAAGAAAGCAAAGACTCTTATTGCTCCGGAGAAAAAAAGCCGCGAAATTATTTCTGTGACCACGATAATGCATCCATAAGTAAGTTAGTAGCAGCTACATTTCGGCTTCTAATAGCTTACCAGCTGGTCCTTTCAGACTCGGCAGCGACGTGGACAAGCAGAAGAACCTGACTGACCAGGAGTTCGTGGACTACTACCACAGCTCGTTCAAGGAGGTGGCGGAGATTCTGGACACGCAGATTCCGGGGCTGCGGGGGAACTGGTTTCCGATCCGCGGCACCTTGATCGCCCTTATGCGGTACGGTGCGGCGGGCGCGCGCGAGTTGCGGGCCCATCCCGATTTCCTCGAGAACGACATCGACATCGTGATCGGGGTGCAGAACGAGCAGGAGTGGTCCTCGTTGCAGAAAACGCTCACCCTGGTGCTGGAAAGGTGGAGCCAAGACGTGAAGTGCTTCGTGAAGACGACGGTGCAGGAGCACGAAGGCGTGAACGCGGCGAGGGAACTGTGGGAGTTCTACCACAACAAAACGGCGGAAGCGCCCGACATCAAGCCTCTCTCGGTCGAATACTTCCGCAAGGACCTTCTGTACTGCATTCGCAAGGAGCCGGCAACGCTGCTCATTTATGGTGGGACCAGGTGGTTGTGGTAAGTCAAGTGGAATTTTATGGGGGCTCCTCGGGCGGGGTCCCTTTCGTGTGTCCTGCTCGGGGGTTCCTTTCGTTCAGGTAGATCTATAAGTAGTTCTAGGAGTAGGAGCATCAACGCCATTCTAGCTACGAACTGGCTTTCCTGTTCCTCTCGCTCCTAATGGCTCATCTCCCTGTCCCTGCCGCCACTACAACTACTCCCCAGAACACTTTACAACGCATCTCTGAAAGTGAAACCGCCCGGCGCGAGCGCCGTAACGCAGTCGCCACCCCAGTGCGGACCCATTGCCTAGCCCTATATCAGTTGGCCACTTACCATCTGGTCCCACCATATGATTGACATCAACTCGTACATAAAGGATTTTGACCGCGACATCGCCTACGGCCACCGCACCTTTCGTAGCCGGGCCGCTCAGGTGTCCGACTGGTCCGACATCCAGGTCGACGTGCGGCAAATGATCTACGGAGCGGCCCAGCAGGAACAAGCGGCGACGTCCTCTTCCTCGGAGCAGGTGGCGGAAGCGGCGACGCCCAGACCGGACGAGTTCCGGGGCTCCGGCTCGAACGAGAAGACGGAGCGGCTGGAGCTGCGCAACAACGGCGCGAAGGGCGGCATAATGCCGCTGCAGAACGTGCACGACTTCGACAAAACGAGCCGGTCGGGCCGGTTCAAGGATGATTTCGTCATCCACCCTTGGATGGGGGCGTTCCGAAATTTGGGAAGCGACTATCTCTCCCTGGAGGAGCTGCACACCGCGGATTCGGTTGTTGACGGCGACGACTGGAAACTCACGGGGAAAAAAGCGACAGCGATCGAGGAGATATTCGCGGAAGTAGACGGAGAAGGAGATGAGACGGAGATGTTGGGCGAGCGCGGTTCCCCCGCCTCGCCGCCCTCGTCGGGCACGAGCAATATCAAGCTTTGCCGCGTCCACGACTTCAGCGTGCCCTGTCCGCGGAACCCGGGCCGCACCCTCGCCGCCATGCTGATCGAGGAGGGCGAAGAGCGAAGTTGTTTCGCCCTCCCCGGGGAGAAGCGGCTGCAGGAGTGGAGATATGGCGACTGGGACCGGTATTTGAACTACCAGGAAGAGCTGCGCGTGCAGGGTTTTCTGAACATGGGGGGCTACCTCTACAGCCGGGAGGACGGAACGCAACAGTTAAACAGCAACTGCAGGGAGGTGGTCGATCGACACCTGATCATGAATAAAAGGAGAACTACAACGACCCCAGATGAAGACGCGACAGCGCCGGCGTCCCTTTTGCGAGCGGACGAGGCAGCGGACATTTTGAAAAGAATACAGAGCATGCACGACCTGCACTATAGAGAGCACACAGAAGTGAAACGATGTGACTTGAACCGGCAGCGACCTCTCTCGCCGACCCATTGGATGCGATGAGCTTCGCATCCCGGTGTTTCCTGGTTCCCTGTTTCTTGTCCATGAAGATGTCCTGGCCGAAGACAAAACAGAGCGACAGCGAAACCAGGAGTACGAAGTTGCACTGATAGAGTTCAGTTCAGCCTTCTTCCGAGCTTTACGGCAGTAGCTTCGTTCTCCTGTAGTTTATGAGTCACTGATGGCCAAGCGAGATGGATTTCGATAAAATGGCTGCCGAGCACCCGTCCACAATGGCCGAAGAAGAAGAAGAAATCAGCGTTCTCGCCGTCGAGATAACTCCGGCAGCTGAAGCGCTTCTCGAGGATGGTCTCAGCATCAAAATGCAATTTGCAAATCGGACAGCAATTCAAAGCGCCAAATGGAGGATACGATTCACCGTTGACACGCCGAAGAAACAGAAAATCGTGCTTGAATAGCTTACCCCTGGCTGCTATCTTTATACTTTCGTGCACTTGATGCTCTTTCTGCTTGTAGTCTACTTTTTCTTCGGTACGTCCGTCCGCTGTTCTTGCGGTTTCACCTCGATAATTATTCATTTCTGTATCCCCAGGTAGAGCTTGGCGAGACTCCGGTCGTCCCGGAGTATCCATCGGTGGCAGCGGGCGGCGCACCAAACGAGGTGAGTTGGGGCATCGCCGCTTTCGAGATGACCGACAAATTAAAGAAGGACGTCCTGCAGAACGTCGGCTTGCTGGTTTTCTCTTTGATGCGCGACTCGGAATCCATCCTGGATGTAAATTTCGTTACCCAGGTAAGAAAAGCGGGCGAGGGCGGGGGCGAACTGAGACGCACCATCCTGAGCCCGATTTGAGGAGAAGATGCGACTAGTACCAGCAAAAACACTAAACACTATTCGAAAAAGAAACATTGTTGATTAGGTGGCTACCCCCCCTTTGTGGCATCGCGACCTGCACGAGCACAGATTTATTCCAAATTCAAACTTTGTTGTCGGCAGCGACGCAGCCATGATGCATAGGAAGCTCCCGCTAAGAATTCGATTTCATTTTGCTTGATTTTTCGCATACGCAAGTATAAGCCAGTACGTAATAAATTTAGTAGGGACCGGTCGAAGTGGTCGAAGATGAGTAGATGGCAGAAAGAACAGAACAGAAGTTGCTTTCTGTCTTGAAGGTGGGCTCCTACTGTGCCGTGTTGGTGTTCGGAGCGTCGAATAGCGATTTTCATCTACGCGCACATGAACCACAGACCACAAAAATCGTGATGTGCAGTGACGTGATTGGAGAACGCACCTATCTGATGATCTTTGTGTGGCGTCGTGTGCAGTGATCACATTGATTCGACCGATACCGTGAGCCCGTGCTTACTTTGGATTGGTCGCTCTCAAAGCAAATCGCGAAAGAAAGGAGGTGAAACAACTGTGTAGCTGTATTTGTACTTGATGTAGGGTGACTCTGAACAGCACCACAGAAGTTGGAGAAGCCGAAAAATACAATTTTGAATCTACGTACAACTTTTTGCTTTTCCATACATTGATCAAGAGCTCTCCCGCCCCGAGTTGACGACTGACAAGTACTTGTATACTTCCATTCACATTTTCGTAACCAATTATTGAAGAAATCAAACCACTCACGCACTGAGAAAGCATGCGTACCCTGCCACGAGTGCTGTCTCGTCCTCCCAAGAAAAGCGGTGCACGCCTGCGGATTTGAGGCGTCAAGGAACCACGACACCCGCGCAGATACCGCCTCACTCGCCGCAAGATCGCCGCGCAACTGCGGAAATTCGTAGAGCTGCAAAAACCTCCAACGGCAACGCATTTTTGTTCTGAAGGGATTGATTCAATTGATCGTATCGCTTGAGCGTGAGCGAGTCGGACGTAAATAAGGGTCCTTCGGACGCTGTAGCGGCACTTGCGTCCTCACGAACAACGGAGTAGCAGTAGCGCCATGCCGTTCGTGTGCATGGTGAGTGCGGAGCACCTGATGATGGTGCTCCGGGGTCTGGAGGGCCTTTCCAACGTGGTGGTGATTACGGTGAAGGAGAACGAGGGCATGTTTGGCCACGCCCAGGACGAGGCGCTGGTGGCGCTCTGCGACTGGAAAATATCCTACGACGCCTTCCCGCACTTCGAGTTCTTCCGGACACACAAAACAATGTAAGTACTTTAGAACTAGGTAGTTAGAAGGAAGGTTCTTCAGTCTTGCTTCTTCATCTTGAACTTCGTGTCTTCACATAAAATAAATCATTGATTATCAACAGGATATCATGGAAGCTGGACGTGCGAACGCTGCTGAAGATGATAGCGGGCGCTGAGAAGAACAGCTGCGTGGAGATTTACTCGGCAGATAATCCCGCATTTCTTGGCATCAGCTACGTCGAGCAGTCTGGCGCAGGAGGCGGAAGACGAAGCAATGAGGTATTTTTGATGATGATGGTGTCTTCCTAATGTAATCCAGATTCTGCGGCTGCTGCTGTGCGGCTTCTGCAATGAGTGGCTCAACCTATCTCTGATTTGTCCTCCAACAGAAACAAATAGCTCGTTCTGCCAAGCAGGAGACCAAGTAGACGATTTCCCATACCATACGGCGCACTGATTTTCATCGTTCAGGAGTTCAACGCGAAGCTACCGCTGCTGAAGATAACGGAGGAAGACCGCGCGAAGGTAGAGATGGTGCCCAAGGAATACTACGACAATCGGGTACAAATCAACGCCAAGTCCCTTCTGTTTATGGTCTCGGCCCTGCAAACCGTTGCCGCGAACGTGAAGCTGAGCGTAGACCCACAACACTTCCGAGCTGCGGTGGACAGCAAGGATACTGGTGCTGCTGAATTGTGATTTGAAATGCATTCGCGCCATGACATGATGAAATCAGTTTCCAGTACAGGAGCACGCGAACTGATGTATCACTTTCACTCACATCATGATTCTCACATCATGATTCTCATCTTTCTCAGGCGTCGCCCTCCATGTGAATCTTCCGCAGCGCGATGATTCTATGCACATCAAGAACGACCACTGGGTCGACCTTTCCTTACAGCTCAAAAAAATGCATTGTTAAGCACATCTTTTCAAAACGGCCGCCCCCTTTTTTGGCCCGTTTTGGTGGCTCTTTGGCCTCTGTCATCAAAAGGACGTGCTACCGCTGTAGCCGTTCCCCATTCCCCTAGTTTGATTCCTGCTTCGGCTTCCCCCCTCCGCCCCCCGTCCTGTTTGGATCTCTCCAGCTGTTGCAAAATCTTTCCCCCTCTACTGGAGAATGGCTCATCTCCCGGCGCTGGACCCTTCCCCCCCATTGCCGGACGCTTCCCCCTCCCGGGAATAGAGCGGCATGGATCCCAGAACATCGATCCGGTCGCCCGTGGCGCCGTTCGATTTTAAATAAAAAGATGTTTCAAAAGATCAAGATGCATTGTTTTGATCTGTAATTTCCGGCATACGGCACGCCTTCGAACAGCGCTTTCCATTGAAGTTCCTGCAAACCTTCACCACTTGCGCCACTCAGGTGGCGGTCGCGGATTTGTTCTTCGCGCAGAACTCTCCGATAATAGTCCGCTATTTCCTCGGCGAGAGCAGCAAGAACGGCTACCTGAGCTTCTTCACAAGTCCGCTGCTGCAGAACGACGGGAAGCGAGACGAAGACGTCGCGCCGGGATACTTCTAGCGAAGAACCATTGCTTTTGCATTTGCTCAGCTTCAGAAAGTAAGTAGATGTACGAGAGTAAAAACTGCAGAAGAGAAGCACCAAAAGCAAAACCTCCAGAAGCACCAAATAAAAGGCAAAGCTTTTGTCAGCCACTTCGACTCCCGGCGCATGTTCACTCTTGTCCCAGGAGTTCGAGGAGGGAGAGCCGCAGGGCAGCTTCAAAGAATTGCTGAAGGAGAAATGTCGAGGTTCCTCGACGAAGATCTGCTATCTTTGAAATCAAAGGGCGCGCGATCAAGTTCCACATCATGATCTGATGTCAAAGAGTTTTGTCGTAGTGATGCACCGCCGAACAACAAGCGCATGCACCTCAAAGAGCCCGATGTCGCGCTACGAGATCCTATTTACGTTCACGGGCACACCATCACGAAATGATCGGCGATCGCATAAACTGTGGAAGCAAGTCGTTCAGCCTCGACCGAGACCTCGAAGATTCCGTCAATGCCAATGGGTCCTGTCCCTGTAGTGCGCGACAAGTTCGAATCGATCGCAATCACAATCAGCTACGAGAATCGCATCTGCTCGACTAGGAATTCCCTCGAAGATCAAGATGATCGCGTGTAGAAGCAACCCGCAGCAGCTTCATTCTTACTTTTCCTTCGTGGTCCCCCAGCAGCTGCATTCACGTTCGACGCTTCATCATCTCGAAACAATCAATCGATCAACCCAACACTCTCTCCAACCACCGACAGAATCAGTTTCCAGTTTGTTGTTTGAAGGTCGTGGTGAAGGTGATCTTCCGGTTGGTTCCACTACAAAAACAACATAAAATCATCCTAGGAAGAGACGGCAATCGAAAGATCGCAGAATGTCTGTTGACGGCTGTGTGAAGTGGTTTGACCTGCTGCGCGGGTTTGGCTTCATCGAAATTACCTCCGGAAAAGACTCCGGCACCGACGTCTTCGTGCACGCCTGCGACGTCGAGGGACGCCCCCTGATGGAGCAAGACAAGGTAGACT
This sequence comes from Amoebophrya sp. AT5.2, assembly GCA_005223375.1. Lineage (NCBI taxonomy): Eukaryota > Dinophyceae > Syndiniales > Amoebophryaceae > Amoebophrya > Amoebophrya sp. AT5.2. The sequence goes on along the minus strand of RXOD01003973.1, from coordinate 26,276 downwards.
CTCTTGTCCTCTGACACATATCACCTGTGCAACCTGCTCACTGATCGATCGACATGCATTGATTCGCTGAGACTTCAACATCTTTTTGATCGCGGTACTTCAACTTCTCTCGAACAACAAACTCAAATTCAATTGATTTTGAGGTGACCATGGACATCGGCGACGACGACCGCAGTGGTAAGGACCGCGCGATGCACGTCCGCGGCGGCACCGGCCGCGAGGACGCCCGCGAGGCTGCCAAGGGTGACAAGGGGAAGGGAAAACGCTACGACTCCCGCGAGCGCGGCCGCGGCGGGGGCCGCTACGACGACCGGGACCGCGGCGGTCGTTACGGCGATCGCTACGGCAGCCCCCGCGGCGATCGCTACCGCTCCCGCAGGGACTCCCGCGACCGTGGCAATGGCAAAGGTCGTGGGGACAAGGGAAAAGGCAAGGGCGATGAAAAGGGGTCCCAGACGTTCAAACCGGGAGACTGGATCTGCGACAAGTGCGACTTCATGAACTTTGCGTCCCGGAACCGCTGCATGAAGTGTAACGCCGACCGCCCGACGGGCGCCCGCTCCCGCGGTGACGGCAACGTCCGCGGTGACTCGCGTGCGCGCACCGGTGCAGCTGGGGGGCGGGACCGCTCGGCGTCGCGTGGTGGAGGTGATGATGGACCCCGTGGTGGAGGTGGAAAGCGTGGTCGCTCGCGTTCCCGTTCCCCGCCGCGCGGCCGGTCCCGCTCCCGCAGCCCGAAGGGAGCTGCTCCTGCTCGCAGTCCGGCGGGAAGTCCGAAGGCAGCTCCGCGGTCGTCCAAGTCGGACTCGCGCCGGCGCTGAGCCCAGACTCGGGACCGATGTGGTCCGATGGACGGGACTAGTGATTTGATTTTCTGGAAGGGGATTTCGGCTTTGAAGAGGTCGAAGTTGGTGATTTGAAACGAAGGATCGTTTTGTAGGAACAGAAACAGAACAAGAAGAAGAAATTTTTGGAGGCTGAAAAAGATCGGGGTCGACGAACTACTTAGCAGAAATGATGACAGGATGTGGGGCAGGGGAAGATGACGAAGTCGACGAGGTACTACTAGCTGGACGACTTGAGGAGTTGAAGATTGGAAGTTCACGAGCCGCAAAAGCGAAATCAATGGCGATTTGTTGTTACAACTAATGAAGATGAACGATGATGACATACTAGAACTCGTCGGAATTTGTGCCAGCCATAGGGGTTTTTATGGAGAATCGGCACGAGGACGACTGGACGCTCTTCATCGGCCGAATTTGAGTCGAAGGATCGAGTGACATTGCGATTGGAAATTAATCATTTTTTTTCGTTGCGCCACAACGATTGATCAGGGACGCCTTCGATGACCAGGACGGTTTTCGCGACTCCCATGCGAGAACTTTCTAGTAAGTAACTAGCTACTACGTCATCTATCAATCTTCAAAAGCGGTTTGTTCTCAACAAAAAACAAAAAGAACACCCAGCATCAGCTGCTTGTCGCCGTCGTGCCGCTGCTGACGCAACATAGCACGCCGGCTGCGGCGGCTTGTCCCGCATAGCGTGCCCATCGGCTGTTCACTGTTGATTGCTTCTTCTCTTGCAATTCGGTCTCGGTTTTCGGTTTAGCTTTAGGGAGTGAAAGTGATCTCGTGCAGCTCGTCAAGGAAGTGTGAGGGACGGATGCATGTCGATGTGCCGGACTTTCGAAGGCAGGGAAACGAACGCGAACCATAGATAGAGGAATACGGCGAGAGAAAGAGAATTGTTGTCTCGTGCTGACCATTTAGTGTTCGCTCTTCGGCTTTTTAGGCTTTCGTCCTCGAGCTTGAAAATATAATTTGACGTCCAGATCATGATGAAGAAGAAGATGATGGAAACAAACAAGAACAACTACAACTCTCCTCCCAATTACTTAACTTGATGAACCTTACGTTGTTGCACTTCACGCCACGCTTTCTGTTTTTCTTCTTGTTCGAATTGAAGCGGCTACGGTAGCCACGGTGTACCTATCTACTTTCGCCACCATGCCGGAGTCATCTTTCCTGTAGTCATTTCACCAGCTTTGTGTTGAAGCTCAAGAAGCGGTTGTCGGCTGGCCCCTCGTCGCCGGACCGGGACCGCCGTAGGGTGAACCGCCAAGCACGCAGTCTCCGGCGGAAGAACGGTGTTGATTGTACGCAACCTCAACCTCCAGCACGCACGCAACCATGGCGCAAGAAGAGAATCGCAAGCTGTGCCAAGCGGCACACAAGGGGCTCATGGACGGCGAGACGGGCGTGAAATTTTTTACGTCCGAGCTGCTACGGCGCCAGGGCGACCTAGACTTCAGCGAAAAGCCGTACTACAGGACCGCGTTTCACGAGGCCATCTCCATGAACCGAGAACCCATCGCAAAATTTCTGCTCGACAAAAACGTCTCCATGAATTGCACCGACTACCTAGGCAGGACGCCCCTCCACGACGCGTCGTACTGACGAGAATCTTCTTTGCGGTGACATTTATTGGTTACGCCTAGGGCTAGTAGTAGTCGACCGCTACGATCCTGTTGTAATTCATTGTAAACGGAAACATCATATAAATATAGTATCGACCAAAGTCAACTTCGTACGTATCACCGCTACAACACGCAGGTACTATGGCTACCAGAGCCTCGTCGATCTCCTTCTGGAGAGGAAAGCAGAAATCAAACAGGATGACGAGGGGAGAACGCCACTGTACTTCTTCTTTAGCTTAGGAAGATAATGATCCTCACTGTTGAATCACGTGCTGGCTCCTGTCACCGTCATCAATAAAAAAACAAACAGATTCCGAGCTGTAGAAGCGCAGAGATGGCAGATCGCCAAGACGCTCATAGAGAAGGGCTGCGACGCCAACGTGACGGACAAGCATGGATGCACGGTAATAGGATTTTTTGTTTCATCATCAATTTCTTTCGCATAATTGCCTAACAAGCCTATGCTTTGTTCTACTAAGACTTTGACGAAATCGCTCGTCTTGGCCTCACTACGACGTATTAACACGAAACAAATGTATCCTTCCACGTCCACCTCCGTTCCAACTTACTACAGGCCTACCACATGGCGGCGTTCAAGGGTCTCGGAACGCAGAGTTGGTGGCTCTACTGTAAGGGAGCTTGGAAAAACCGCTTCGCGCTGGAAGACACAGTCGGAGGTATTGCTTTTCTGGAATAAATCGCAACGCAAATTATAACGCGAAAAACCATCGCGATCGCCTTTTTGCTTATCACAACGTCGATTTTCTGGTTTTAAACGTGCTCTCCTTCTTCATCATCACTTTCACTCCTGACACTGACTACAGAAGAAGAGCCAGCAGCCGCACCACCAGCCGAGGCGGCACCCGTGCCAGCAGAAGGAGGGTAATGACGGGGCGACAATAATACGATCGATCCTACGAGTCCTTTGAGTTCATCCCCTATCCAGCACCATGCATTAGAAAACGAATCAGTCCCGAAGAACGGAATCAGTATCAGTCCGAAGGAGCGTCGCAGTGCAGGATTGAGCTTTGTCGATGATGCGTCGTCGATGATGTGGGTTGCCGATGTAGAATATCAACAAGACGAACTCCAGTTGAACTGTACGCAAAAATCGATCCGTGGAGTTGAGCTCCGTGTACAACGACAAAAAATGAAACGAGTTGTAAATTGTAAAAAAAGTAGGACCAAAAAAGGAGCCGCAGCGGCAGGAGCGCAGATTGCAACCAACATGATACGTGGTTGGCCCGAAGAGCGAGTAGATGGATGAATCAATGCTTCTACGGTCCATGCTCGCTTCCGATGGGGCTGTGGGTCGTCCGCGGATCTGCGCTTCAGCTTCGTCGTGATCGCTACGGAATTGGATTTCGTGCGTCCACGTCCAGAGAGAGCAGAAATTTTTCATAGCCGGGACGTCGTAGTCGTAGACGTTGGTGCGCACACGGTTGTCGATGTTTGTGCTTCCTCCACCAAGTTCTAGAAAATATAATTGTTTGCTATTGCTTTTTTTTTAGCCTTGCGAACGCACCGACAGTGCTTCTTGTGCTTCAAAGATGTGTGCCCGTGACGTATCTTCTCCATGCCTTCGCCAGCGCACTAGACATGCGTCTTCGATTACGATTTCGTGTGCTGCGCACCGAAACGCGAATGCGAAGGTAAATTTGCTGGCGACACCCGTGCAGGCGAGTACGCAGGCGAGTGGAACTCCTCGTCGCCACGACTACTCCGGGCGCAACCGCATGAAAAATACGGAATCCACGCCTGAGCAGGAGGACGCGCAGCTTTTCCCGCGACGTCTGGAAAGCAGCATGTGCTGCATGATGATGATGTCCAACATGTTCCTCGGGAACGTCGTCGAGTAACAATTCGCGGAACTGCAACAACACCATAGCGCAAGCCGCGGTCTTCAGCTCCTGCTGCTGCAGTTGATGCACTTCGTCTAGTACTCTCACGTTGCGGTCCGACGTTTTACTTTCGTTCACAAGCCCCCATGTTGTGCTCGCAGGGGCGTTTCGCTGGACCACGCGGAAATAAACCGAAGGCGAAGTACGAACATTCTCGGACACATGATCCGCCACCAGAGCGCGGCTGGAGAGCTCGTGGTGGTGCAGGTACGCGCGTGCTGCCCGTCTGGATCCAAGGGGTTCGCGCGCAGCACAAGATCCAGATGCTCCGCAGCGGCAGGAAGAGGGGGCGCGCACGACGGACATGCAGCCGTCTTCTCGCAGCTACGTTCGGGACCACGTGGTTACTTCTGGGGTGTTCTGTCGTTATGATTTCGGCCGAGCTTCCTACGTGTCACGAGTACATGCAGTTTCTGGCATCCCGTCCCTTGTGGTCGCACGGGGAGGTGCACGAGAACCGGTTTGACGAGCTGGTTACGGAGCACGAAATCCTGTTTCGCGCGGCCACGGAAGGGTTCACCAAAAGCGGAAAAGACGGCGGCCCAATGACGGAGCAGGACTCGGAGCGGTTTTCAGCTGATTTTACGCTTCCGAAGGAACTCCTGCAGCAGCTGCACAGCTTTTCGCTACAAGCGCTCGTTGGACAGCTGGAGGTCCTCCCGGAGGACGTCGTTTACGCGTGGGAGAAGATCAAATCGGCGGCAGTGTCTTCATCTACGAGCACCTCCTCGACGTCTTCGATATCATCACTCGGAGTTGTTAGCGTCGAGGTCAACGTTCACGAAAACAAGAACGACCAGTCCCGGAGCAGGAGAGTTCCTGATGAGGCGCAGGAGGTACGGTGTTTCCGGGTTCTGGCGCGGCTGTTCGAGTTGCTGATGCTAAAACTACCAGAGTACTTCTCGCTAGTATTCAGGGAAAGCATCGAATCGCGCGCGGGCGGAAACGTCGGGCTTCTGACGGGGGAAACCCTGCAGTACTGGATCCGGTTTCGGGCGCTGGAGCAGGGGGCGGGGGGAGGGGCGGTGGCGCAAAAGCAGCAGCTTGCGTTCACGTTGGACAAGCTGGCGGAAGAAGTGGGCGACCTGTTGCTGAACGTGAAAGGGGGTGCTGCTGGTGGCGATCTCACCGATCTCAGCGCAACACCGGCGGAGGTGGCCGCCACAGTGGTGCGGACCGTATTGGCCGTCGTCAACTTCGCGGCCAAAGCGCACCAGCGCGACGAACTTCACAGCTGTTTGTTGCCTGCTGAGGAGCAGGAACAGCAGTTCTTGTTGGCGGAAGCTGTCCCTGTTGGCCGCGGGAGTGCGGACGAAGACGACGAGGATTCCGATGAAGACAGCTTAGCACTGACGTCGCAATCGTCGCTTCCTTCTCGCACGCGGCGGCTGCGGAACGAAATCCTAGCGAAGGTATTGACGGAAGACCAAGGGACGTTGAGCAGGAGAGTCGCGCTCCATCAAGCCCGCCTCAGAAATCCTGAGCGGATGGAGAAATGCAGCAGGATGACGCAAAACCGTCCCCCAGCCCCAGCGGGTGCTGCTGCGCAAATACTCTCACATCTTCTCGACCAGCACGGAGCGGGCACGTCGATGACGCCTGATTTCGATCCTGCCGTTCTGTTTGCAAACGCTGCTGCCCCTGGAAGAAGAAGCGCGGCAGGCTCGAGTACGCCTACCCGGCACCACTTCGCGTTCACCCATCCGAGCAATCGCACCGCCTCCACCCTTCGCACATTGTTCCTCGATTCCCCCGCCACTTTGAACGAGCTTGAGGCCCGCACACAGCTCGCCACTATTGTTGAATCCGTCGTTATTAATAGCGCGCATTCCAAAACCAACTGGCTGCTCCCCCGCACCGCTGCGAGGCGTAGCTGGACGTCCAAGTCCGCCAAAATCAAGAACCGCGGCGACGTGATGTCCTCTTCCTCGTCCCCTCTCGACTACCACGCCCGAAACGGCCTCGTGCCTGGCGGTCTGAAAAAGGAACGCAGGGGGCGTGCGGCGCTGATCAAGAAAACCATCGAGGAGGAGAAGAAGGAACTGGACGGCTTCCGCATGGTCGGGGCAACATCCGAAGGGGTACAACTGGGCGACGGCGCGACTTTTCCGGACGCCGAGGACCACTTGCAGACGCGGGGCCGCCTAGGACACCAAATGCTGGCGTCCACCACGCCGAGCCATACCACCACTCTTCCCTCACCCTCGCGCTCCATCCCGGCGGTGCACCTTCCCGAGGGTCGCGACGTTTTGTCCGACGGTGTGCGGCAGTCGCACAGCATCAACTGCCCGCAAGAACTGCTGGACGAGTTGGAACGGCGGAATGGCGTGGACGTCTTCGTCGAGGTGGGCGGCTACTTTGGCGACTGCGCAGTGGCGACGGCGGCTGCGAAGCTGGCGCGGCGTACGGTGGTGGAAATCGACAGCCACGCCGAGGCGCTGGCGGCCGCGGAACGGAGTCTGCGGGAGATAATAGATGAGGTTGGGGGAGGGGGTCCTCGTGGGGACGAAGAGGCGGGTCGGAGAATGAATGGAGAGCAGGACGAGGGGAAGAAGCTGCAGCTCATCGTGAAGCACGCCTATGTCACGTCGAAAGTGCGGGCGCGGGAGGGGCGAGCTGCGCTGGTCGACGTCGTAAGTGGAGTGGAAAGCGAAGGGGGTCGTGCCAGTGATTTCGTGTTCAATACGCGGAATATAAAAAAGGTCGGCAGCGACAGTACGGCGACAGCAGCGGTGCAGCTGCTAGCAGATCCGGCCGCGGGGGACGCAGCCGCTCCCATGCCCCTGGCCGCCGACATCTTCGCCGTGAACGCTCGAACGCAGGCACCGAACATGTATCGGGGGGCGGAGTGGGCCAAATGCGACACTTCTTCTCCTCCCGAAGAATTAACCTCAACTTTTTCCTCCCAGAAATGCGTTTCCTTCCTCTCCGTCGACGGATTCGTCGAAGAAAACCAAAACGTTTTTCTCTTCGACCCCACTGCACCGCCAGAACGCGGAGCGGGGGATGCGCAGCACCCTCTGCAAGTGCAGCTGGCCAGCGCCAGCGCAACGGCAACCACGACGCGCGCCAGCCACTTCCAGCGGCCGCCAAAACCTTTCACCGGGGGCCTGCAGCGGGCGTCAGCAGCTTTGCGGATAAAAGTATCCGGCAACGAGTACGAAATTCTGCAGAGAGGCATGCTGCAAACGCTGAAGCGGAAGGTCTTTGCCGTAATCCACATCAACGTCACAAAATACTGCACGCTGAGACGGTATTTGGAGAGGTACACATACAGCAGGCTTGTGCAGCCTGCACGACCTGGTCGTGGTGCCACGAACAATACCACTACATCTTCTCCTTCGACGACGACGACATCCTCGACAAGGCTGGAAGACTTCGAGCAGCGGCACTTGCCCCCAGTCTCGTGCCTGGAGGACGTCCTGACGTTGTTGTATGACAGTGGCTATGAGATCGCGTTCTCGAGGAAGACGGGAGTTGAGGTGTCCTTCTTTGCCGAAATCCCCGAGGTGCCGTGGCAGGCATACAACATTCTCGCAGTGCTGCCAGCTGGATCGGAAGGGTGAGGGGGCTTCTTGTGATTTATTGCAATTGTGGAAAAACAAAAATTTTATGCACCTCCATCCTACTTCTACGATCGACTTCCTTTGGCCTTTGCGCTCGCTTGCTTGGATCATGATTTCGCAAGCTGCTGTTTTTACTTCGCTACTTCTATCGAGAGCAGTTGCGCTCGTGTGCTAGCGATGTTGATATATCAGATTCAGAACAAAATGAAGCTTTCTTTTTCGGCGCTACACTCCAGCAAGTAAGCCGTGGGCCTTGGTACCACCGACGGACAGTAGCAACGGCCTGTGTTCCACCGACGGACAGTAGCAACCGAAAGAAAAAACTACAAATACTCTCTCGCGACACTGGGTTCGTGGTACTACAAAACGGTGGGCCCTGGCTCTCTTCTTGGTAACGTAATGGTAGCGGTAGAGCCGGCAGCTAAGATAAAGTTTTCGGAAAAGGCAGCTAAGATAAAGTTTTCGGAACCGGCAGCTAAGATAAAGTTTTCGTCTTCGCTGCATCTCCAAAATGGGCAACGCGTGTGCCTTCGAGGGGGCTGATGGTGCCCAGCCTGGCGGTTTCGAGGAGTTTTCCGCATCGATCGAAACGCCGCAGGCCGCTTCCACCGAGTTTCGGGAATGCGCCGCGTATCGCGTCTGGCGGGCGCCAAGCGCCAAGCCGAACAGCTGGACCGGAATATCCTGCCTGAGCGAGGATGCCGGAACCGGAAGTGACGAAAGAACAGAAGTTCCGCCGAGGAAGAAGAGGTGCTTCGAACTGCCGGACCTTGACGCCAAAGACTGCTACGTGGTGATGGAGGTACTAGGACGAGCAAGGCCAACGCCAACGCCAAGCCCAACAAGGGGGCCAATGAATTTACAGATGCATAGTAGTAGGTGCTCGTTGTGGTTGTACTACTAGCTGTAGCTACTACCCGTAGTTCGCGTTCACGGTACTGCTACTGCATTAGAATTTCTATGCAAAATTCTTCGGCGCAGAACACATTGATTTAGTTGACATTTACTCGCCGAGCCCATCCCAAGAAGAACGGGAAGAGCGTCTCGCGGCGTCAATACTTCTGTTCTGACACTCATGTGCAAGGTGATTTTCGGGCGTCCGGCTGGGTACATGAACAGATCCATCCTCGAGCAGATCGATTTCGGGCCTGAGTTAAACTGCAGGAAGTTGTTCCGCGATGTTTGGAACCTTTCGAGCCCACAGTCGCCGCGCTCTCCCGCCGCCCCCGCTCGGTCGCTTGCGCCCGCCCCATCAACGGGACGAGGAGCGCCAGCATCAGCAGCACCGCTGTTGGAGATGGAGAGGAATTGGTTCCTCCACGGACTGTGCACCAAAATCGGCACTCCGATGGGGGGCGCCGTCAGCTCGTCCTACAATCGCGGGTCGCTGCCCTCACTCGGCTCGGGGGCAACAGCTGCAACAGGCACGGGTACCAGTACCACGAACACGGACATCTGCGTGACGTTCTACCTCCTGAGAAGCGTCGCGGCGTCCACGCATGTCACACACGCGATTGTCAAGGAAACGTCCGACGTGTTGCGCAAGTTGCAGAAACAGCGGTCCATCGGGGCGTTGATGCGAAATCTGGTGGTGCCCGTAAAGGTGGCACTGGCGGGGGCAGCGGAGGAAGTCGAGGGAGCAGGAGGGGCGAAACCTGCACAGCCACTAGAAGCGGTCGCCTACGTCGTTGCCGAAGTGCAGAAAACCGACACTGGTATTTCTTTTTCCTTGCTTGATTAATACTTTATTTTCTTTGCTTGATACTACCTCTCTCTCTCTCAGCACGACTCTGATTCATCTTTCGTACACGACTCTGATTCATCTTTTCGCAAAACGATCTCACAGTCCCGCCGTCGTTTCACATGACGCAACAAATGAGCAAGCCGATCAGCGATTTTTCAAAGCTGTTTCCACGTTCGACGTCGTTCTACGGGGCACGAAGTCCCTACAAGCCTGAGGACCCGAGCATTTTCGGGAAGCAGACATCTACCTCCGGCTCGCCGCCGAAGACTCCGCTAACCGCTCCTCTGAGTTCATCTTTATCACAAAACCAGCGGGGGCAGCTTCCCCTTCCCCCAAAAGCGGCCACTAGTACGACACCCATATCAGCAGCTAAGCGCCTGCCGGCCTTCACCGCTTCCTCTGCGACGAAAATAGGCGGGAGCTATCAGGTCGGTGGCTCTGCCAGCTCCTCTTTGTTTGCGCCGCCGAACAGAACGGGGGGAGGGGTATTTGCTCCAACGGCGGCTCTGCTGGGCCCTCCTTTGAAGCTCAACGTGGCTCTGCCGCCCCGCGCAATTCCGAACTTCACCGCCGGACCGACGCCAAGATCGTTTCCGCCCCCCAGCAGTCGCGGGGCCGGGCCCGTGTCGGAAGCAGCAGGTGCAGGTAGGATAGGTGCCACGACGACAGCACCAGGAGGAGCAGCAGCAGGGACAATGGGTCCCGGCACACCCTCTACGCCACCCGATGACAGCCCGAAAAATAACGGAGCGATTGCCGCAACGCCGGACGTGAAAGTAGATAGAAAAGGGCCACAATTGGCGGTCCCACGTGTGAGCCTCGACCCACTCACGCGCGGCGGAACAATATCCTTCCCGAGACCGGCTAATTTTCCGTCGCTACCAATAGTGACGCCGCGCATCCAGGAACTGTTAGCCGCGACGCCCCGACTGGCCGTGGCCACACCGAGAATAGGATTTGGAGAGCCGACGCCCCGGACAGCCCCGCGCTCATCATCGTTTTACAGTTTTACGGCCCCCGGACGTGGTGGACGGCACTTAGTCTACCCAAGCGGTGGAGCAACGGGAGGGAGAGCGCTCGGGTCGGCGCGAACTGGTAAATTTCAATTCGTTCCCGAAAGAACTTGAAATGTGTGACAATCAAGGATGTACTCCTGTTTTATGTATAAAAATAAGTACTGAAAGTTGGTACTTCTATAGCTAATACGATGGATGTTCCTTCAACCGCTGGCTTGCGTGCTTGATGATCACACGATATGACCCTTCTTGAGGTGACGTGGCCACGCCCTCCCCCCTAAAGTCGCAGCGCGTGGAAATGGCGCCACGGCAGCAGAAGGACGAGCGAATCGTGACTCATCTGTCTTCGATTTCTCCAGCAAAAAAGAGCTCCCCTGTGAAGTTGCCGATTGCAGAAGGTGAAGCGCAACAAGCACGCAAGCCCGAAAAAGGCGGGCCAGGAGCTTCCTCTCGACAAATAATTCGCGCGGACAAATCCCCGGCCGCCACACCGAGGGCGGAACTGCCGCCATATCTCACGAAGGCCAAGCCAGCACCATCAAAGAAGGGCGCCACGTCGCTGCTACAGCAGACCTCTGCCGGCAGAATCACTCCGCGATTGGGCGGTGAAGCAACCGGCGCGGCCGTGGCTGCGACACCTCGGGAGTTTGCTACGCCGGCCGTGCCCGCAACGCCCCGCGACGCACCCAACACGACAAATATTGAAAAGCACGAAAAGAAGGCTACTGCTGCTTGTTTCCCCGCTCCATCCGGAGGCGTCGAGCACGACGCGCAGAAGTTGCTCGACAAGTACCGCCCGCTATTGTCGGAAATTCCGTGCGATCTGGACGATCCGAGCTTGAAAAAGTTCAAGGGGGCTTCGGTTTACATCGGCGCGTCGGAGGTTGCGCGAAACAAAAAGCTGTTGCTCAGCACGGGCATTACGCACATCGTAAACGCAGCCGCAGAAGTTACGAACAATCTAGAGGACAGCGCCGAAGAAGAAGAAGATCAAGACGAGCTTGCGGAGCAATCGCGTACGAAGTCTTTGTTTATTTGGCCTTTTATTTCTGCGGGTTACGTTAGATGAAAGAATAGCTCTGCAGCTGCACGTGCATTTGTAGAAGTAGGAAAAATAGGAAAGCGTTGGTTTTCGTTTTCACCATTGTCCGACCCACTGCGGTACATTCGACAAACTACTTACAACATTCATACATATTACAGCAGCCAACAGGAAGAGGTCGAACTCGAAGCACTTCGAGTACCTTACTTTCTGGTTCAAGGACGGCAAGACGGAGGACATCAGCAGCGGTTTTTTCAGGACTTTGGAGTTCTCCGTGAACGCGTTCAAGCGGAATCCGAACGCGAAGATCCTGTACCATTGCGGCCAAGGCGTCAGCCGCTCCTGTACGCTGTGCATGGTGTATCTCATGTGGCTGGTGCGAAGGCCGATGATGGAGATCCTCACAAAGATCCAAAGCTCGTACCGGGAGATCTGCCGACCCAACACGGGCTTCATGTTCCAGCTGCTCCTGTGGCAAAAAGAGCTAGGAATCCAGCGCGAGATCGGCGGAGTGGAGAAGGTCTGGCGGACTTTTTGGAATCATGTTTGGATTGAGGTTGAGTATCGCTATCGGTTTGATGGTCAGGGTCGCGCTCAAGTTGGTAGAGCAACAGCAAGAGCACCCAGGAGTGGTCCACGCCGAATCAATCAAAGGCAATCTGACTCAGTTAAAATAAATCGCCACGCCACAACAGATTCTTCCGGAGCCGCGCTTGTACAAGGTCCGGTGTCACCACCCCAAAGACCCTTTCCTGGTTTTGTTTGCTGTGGAGCATCGCCAATCCGCGACACTGTCCCTTGACCCTCGGTTCCACTACTGCTGCTACGCCAACGACCGCGTGCTGTGGTGGAAGGGACCACAGTCGAATTTGCTCGACGACGAGGTCGAAAAGCTACTGCAGACCACGGCGGAGTCGCACGAGAAGTACCTTCTCGGAGGCGGGGATGGCGCGGAAGGCGCAGGCGGGGACCCAGAGCAGGACAGAAACAGAAGCGGCCGCAAGAAGTTGGAAATCGTCGAGGAAAAAAGCGAGGACCCAGCAGAAGCCTTCTGGAAGCATTTGCGGGGACCGAGCTACGCGCCGCCGGCGACAGCGCAGCCCGTAAGCTGTTGACTCTTTTAGTGTAGCAGTAGCTGCCTCGTACTGAGGGCCACAGTCGCGGATGTTAAGCTTAAGTGTTAGAGAACCGCTGCTGCTGCTCGCCTCAATCTCTAGTGCCATGATTTACTTTCCGTTCGCGTTCCCCTCGACCACATCTACGGCCATGCACAGGTGAGATGCCGCCCTGAAAATGACGACGACTTCCAGCTCCTTGCGACGGAGTTCGGCAAGAGCCCCGACCTGGATAAGCAGACGGCTGACCTCGGAACGCCGCGAACGCCAATGACTTCGCCAAGGACGCCACCAGTTGGAGACTCCCCCGACGCCACCAGAGAAAAACTGAAGCCGGAGCTCTACCGGTGTCGCATGACCTTGTTCAAAAAATAAGACTTCATCGGCGGTAGCAGGAACAATGGAAGGCACTCCGCCAACATCATGATTGAGAGAGCGTTGAGCATTTTCCGTTATTTTGCCCGCGCAATATTTGCGTAGGTAAGCGTTCTCCTCGCTCAACATCCACCACCACCACCAGGTGTTCTGACTGGGACGATCCTTTCACGATGTTTGACATGGACGACTTGGAATCCGAGCAGGTGCATTTGATGTTCGCGAGCGATGAGACTGGTCGCCCGACAATCTTCTTGTGGCAGGGAAGTCTCGCGGAGCCCGCGGAGACGGAGCAGATAGTCGCCGACTTCTTGGAGTTCAAAGGATTGGAGGCAGGTGAAATCCGGGTGGCGGAGCTGCAGAAGGAGAGGAAAGAAACCGACGAGTTCCTGGACATCGTCTACAGCGTTTGAGGACTTCTTGTTCTTGCCGCGGCCTTGTATTGTGTTGATGGTGTTGGAGGCCGATTCGATCCCGCGACTGGCGCTCGCGGTCGAACGAAAGGAGCGCCTTGCCGGAGAAACGGCTGCGATCATGAATTTGATACGTGGTTCTTTTCTATTTCTGCTAAAGCAATTCTTGATTCCAAGAGCACAACAAGTTTCGTCGTTGTGACTGTGAGAAAACAAGAAGATGAAGATGCGGCAAAGCATAGGAAAGTTGTAGAGCAAGAGAAAGAACCGAACGAGTCCAAACTTTGCGTCTCTGCCGTTTGCTTGCATGAGAAGCTTACAACGCAATAACCGATACAAAAAATGATCGAACCAAGACGTAGTCTTAGACCATTGCCAAGCGTTCCAGAAGGGAGTCGAATGCACACGGCGACGTCGGCACCGCCGTCGGAGACCACATCCTTGGCGCAACGCACGGGGCAATAGATCGTTGGCATCGCGCCAGTCAGAGATTCGCTTTTCTTCCCAGATGCCTTTATTCAGGTGAAGCTCCTGCGCCCACGAACCTCTATTCCCACGGAATACCGTCAAATTCAAATAAACTCATCAACATATAATTGCAGCCGTGATCTCGTGTCGATGCCGCAACTAACAGCACGGGCTCGTGTTCTCGTGAGCCTGGCCGGAAATGTAATTGCTTTCCTGCTTACTCGTCGAACTCACGTCCTCGGTATCAGCTTCGCCGCTCCTTACGGGAAAGGGTGTTTTCCGTCGGGCATTGTGCATCTCTCTCTGTGTTGTAGTTGACATCGATGCTATGCTAATCACGTGGACAACTCGTGGGCCGGGAAGATCACAGTGGACATGGTGGTCTGAGGACTTTCCGTTTTTGACAGAAGCAGGCGCGCAGGCTTCAACATGAATCCGTGGTCGTCGGTTTTGGTACGCGTGCAAGTCACACCAGTGCACCTCTGTCATCGGCCAACCCTAACTAACCGGTCTGGTATTTTTTTCTGAATCCGAATTTGCCGTAGAGCACGACGTTCCTTTTTTTTTGTAGTTGTACTTGCAAATATAGATCATGTCGGCGACCGTGACCGGGTTTGGGTGCACTCCCACCCCGGGAACGGATGAGGTGCGGGGCTACAACGATGCGGGACAGAATCTGAGAATACCTGTGCAGGATTGCGGGCCGACACCGATACATTTCGGCCCCCAGGACAGGTTGTCAAAGACGCACCATGGCGCCTTCCGAAAATACGCAGACAAACCGGGGCACGAGCACACCGGAGTGGGAGACATACAGGTTCTGCTAAAAGCTTGCTTTCCTATTCCTACTACATGTAGTTTCTCCGATCTAAGAACGGCCAAGGCCATCGCCACTGCACTAAACATGAAAAGTAGAACGACAAATTGTGATAGATTGTTCAACACCCGGCACCAGATTGGGCGGCTGCATCCGATACCGTCGCGGAAGATTGGGCATATGCCGAGAATAGACCAGCCGAAGTACGTCACAAATGTGAGCAAATACCTCGGCTACATACCGAAGAAGGGGCCCTGCAACCAGTTCTCAACAAGATGGCACCAAGGCATCGAAATCGCCTACCAGAGACTAGGTACTCGCATTAACGTTAAATAACGGTTGCAAACCAACGCGGGTTGGGGTTCTATTGTTCTTTGTCCCTAATTAAAAGTACTCGTCCAGCACAACGACGTCCGCCTCTAGGTAAGTGCGGGCCGGCGAAGCTGGAGCGTGCGGTGAACCAGAACGAGAGGCAGCTGCGCAAGACCAAGTCCATGAAGACCATCCAGCGGGTGCCGAACACCGCGACCAACCAGCCGGGGGTGTACTCGGAAACCGTTGTGGGCAAGAAATTCGGCGCGGCCAACGAACGCGGACAGGAACTGAGGGAATACAACCCGTACGGCACCGCGAAGTGGTTCCACCGCGACCCGAAATACTCGTTATCCCACGTGCGGTTGATCCCAGGAAGCGACCTGAAGTGCGATCTCATGGACCAATACACGGAAGCGGAAAACAAGTACTGGTCGTGCTGAACAAGATTAAGTTTAAGCTTTTTTTCGCTAGAAAGAATTGTGTTCTTCATCGAATCGATATTCCCGATGAATAATAAATCCACCTCGGCCTACTTGTTGGGGTGGCCCACCTCCACGACATCGACATCGCTATCGATCAGGTACGCCTCTTTGTGCGCTTCTTCCACGGAGCTGATGCCGGTACAGTATACGGAGCCGATGAGCTGGGTGAAGTACACCGGCGCTCTCTCCCAGGGCTTGAGCTACAACCCGGGCAACATCGCCAAGCCCGTCGCGAACGGGATGCGCCCCGCGGGCCAGTGGAGCCACTACGGCACGGAACAGCTGGAGGCGGCGCGCTGGCAAATGCACATGTGGTTCAATCGCGATCCCAGCGTCGGAAACATGAAACGGGGAAACATGATCGAACCACATTAAAGTTAAACCACATCGACGGTCTCAGACTTTGAATTTAAGCACATTGATTCCTCTCGTTCAACAGTAGGACTAGCACATGATTGAATTTGATCCTGTTCCTGTCGCGTCGTTGTCGTTGAATTATCGGCAAGCTACGTAGACGCTTTCTCGATCTCGTATTTGTACTGAAAGCAGCTGTACATTAATTTTTGGACTTGAAGATACAGTGGTAATAACTAGTTGTGTTGCTCTTGATTGAGGTGAGGGGGGGCTGGAGGATTCTTTCTGTCTTAATATTTTGCATTAAGGATTAGGATTTCATCATGTACACAAGCGCACCATGATGTTGGAATCCTGATTTTCGGGGATTGGTTGATTGTCATTGTGAGCGGAGGAAAATGAAACCGCACTCTAAACTACAACGAACTTTCTTGACAGCGAACTCAGCCGTGGGAAACGGAACAAAACGGTTTTCGCTCGAGTCCACCGAGTCGTGTTGCGCTCGCTTCATGTTTTCGTGGTGATCCGACAAAGATCTCAATCCACTATCTTCACCATGGAAGTTCATCCTGCCCCTGCGAAATTTTAGTAGTGTGATGAAGCAGGATCATATTCTTTGACGCGAGAAATAACTACTATACGTGGTAAACGACGGCACCGTGCTATTTTATAAAAATATGCATTCCATTTCAGAATCAGACATACATTCGCCATACCCATAGGCAGGAGAAGCTGAAGCGCCACATTGACATTGATACTCAATCATGCATAGGATTTTTACCCACCCACCTTCTGATTCCGGTGTTCCTCCACTAGGTACGCGAAAATAACGATAAGAAACTCGTCGAACATGTCGGCCGAGCCCCTTGGACCCGCGGCCGCGAAGCGGAACCGTGTCCTGCTGGTGGATGGGTCCTCGTCGGCCCAGCGCGAGCAGGTTTACCGGGGGTTCTTTGCCGAGGACAGTTTATTGTTTCAGCGTCCGGGCGAGGGTGGTCATTTTTCCCACAAAACGATCGACTGCGAATTTTACACCGCGGAAATCGATTTGGAGGAGCCCATGGGCGCGTCGTATGGTGGGACTAGGTGGTAAATGCCTATTGTACTAAAGTGGGAAATGAAAAAATAGAAATTTTGGAAGGGCTGCTCTCCGGGGTCCCCTTAGAGGGTCCCGAGGACAGCAGATCTGCAGCAGCAGCGCAGGCGGCTTCCCGCGGTCGGTAGGGTTGCCACTTCTCGTCCTGCGCCCTCCCTATAACCGGCAACCAATCGCCACTCTGACCGCCCTCTTTTGCCCTGCAGCTTTTAGGTTCTATCACCATTCTAGGTAGGCAGTGGCTTTCCCCTAGCACTTCCCGCTGCCTTCCAATGGCTCAGCGATATCCTGCGGACGCTACACCCTACCACCCACAATGCGGCACCTCTGAAACCGCCCGGCGCTTCACGCCGGGTGGTTCCGAGCGCCTTAGCGGCGCACTCGCCACCTAAGGCAATCCGCCATCCAAGGGGGCCCATGACGCAGTACGTACCACTTCCACTCTTACCACTGTATTATTAACCTACCACTTCCGCTCTTACCACGACCACCTGGTCCGACCATACGTCGTTTTTGCGAGCGGATCTCTGCAGAAGCACGCGGTACCTCAAAAAGACGGTCGAACGGTGCTGCGAAGCGTACCGGCCGCAGCTTCCCGACTTCGCCGGTGTGATCGTAGTGTACGAAAACATACGACAACTGAGAGCAATTCTCCGGGGACTTGGATTTCTCCGGTCGGCGTCGGGCGGAGGAGGAGTAGTAGAAGAAGAACAAGCAAGTGCTGGAGAAGATCCGGCGCAGCTTCATGACCATGATCTACATGCTCATGCTGAGACTCGAACTGGAACAACAACCACGCAGCAGCTTCGGGTTGCCGTGGAGCTTATCACGTGCGGGGAGTGGAGGCTCGGAGACGGTGTCCTGAGCGATGGCGAGGACCTATTCGAGAGAGAGAGAGTTGGCGCATGGCGCCAGGACCTATTCGGCATGGACATGGGGCCCTGCATAGCGGGGCGGGGCGGGGCCCTGCAACAGAAACGTAACGTAACTTTTTAGAATTTGAGTTGTACTCCAACGTCTAACCCTAAGTAGTTGGTTCACGATGATCATAGATTCATTCGCATACATCACTCTGCTTCTTCATGTTCAAACGAAACACCAACCTCAGATTTCGATGTGTGCGCGCTGGCTGGTTTTCAGTACTTCAATAGTCTTGATCGCCGCACCACCACCCCCACGACAACGGCCGGAGGTACTAAGGAAAAGTTGTCGGGTAGGACGAGGACTGGGTCCAAGAAGAATCGGCCCGACCTCCACGTGGCCCTACGGAACCACGTCTGGCCGCAGATGGAAGTGAGACCCGCAGAGCACGGCCGCGACGCGGCCGCGCGCGCGTTTTGGATGCAGGCCGAAAAATCGAACGCAGAGAAACTCCGGGAGTTCCACCGCAGCAGCTGGCAAGAAGTAACGACAGACAGGAAGCTGGAGCCGTTCCGGATGCGCAACCGCGTGCTAGTGATAGCGGCGGACGAGCTGCACCAGCGCGGCAACCTGCTCCACGGTACTTTCTTCACGGAGGACAGGCCGGTCGCCGCGGATATTGGCCGCGATCCGGGGAGATGGGATCCGGACGAGGTCGAGAATGATCTGCCAGGCTTTGTCGACAACGGAACCGCGGGCGGCTTCAAGGTCGCGGTTGAAGAGTTGGCATTGCAGAACGGTCCTCATCTCGAGCTGCTGCGCAGGAAGTGCAAAAGCGAGTGGTGCGAAACGATCGTGCACGACGTCGACTACGGCACCACTCGGGTCACGGTGGGGCGAGGTGTCGAAATTCCCCCCGCGCGTGGACGCAGTCGCGAACGCCGGTGGAGTGGTCCAACTTCTAATTGCGCAGCGTCCACCACCGAGGAGAGTGGGGAGCAGAAGCAGAACCAAAAATCCATTTCCTGGCTAGATGCGGAGAGCTTGGAGTCGTCCGCGCCGCTTCCGCGATTGTTTCCCGAAACGGACGGCCAGTTTCTAGGCGTTTCGGAGTTGCGAACGAAGTACTACAGGGCCGAGGTTGAGTGGGAGATCCCGCGTGGCATCACGTTCAAGAGCAAGGCCGCTTTTCAGAACCCCCGGCCCGGTTCGCTCCGGGAGTGGCGCGACCGCGATTGCGTGTGGAATTACCCGCAGGAAGCAGAAAGCACAGAGGCGGTCGCGGGCGTAGTAGTCTTTTACGAGAAGCTCGAGGAGCTGGAATGGGTGATCGAGGAGGTGCGTTCCGGTTGTTATCCCTTGGGGCTCGGATCTCCCGAGGGCCGTCGCGCGTTCAATCTGGTTCCGCACGATGACGAGCGGCACCAACAGCTGCTTCAACAAGCGAATCATGGGAATGATGGCTCTACAACTAGCCCGGCGCTTCCAGAAGATTGTCTGCTGCTCGCCGTTCACGTTCGCGGAGGTCCATCTGGTGGTACAAGCTTCGGCTTCATCTCTGAGGCCGACGAGGAGCGGCATTTCGACGTGTGCCTCCGCGCGGGCTTCCAACGCATCGTCTACGACCGGGTGGGCGACCGGAGTGCGGATGGACAGGACCGGCTTGCCGAGATGCGCCGCGAAAGACGCACAAGATGGTGTCCGAGTCCGTGCCGGAGGGCTCTAGAGAGAAGAGAGTGGGAAGACGCATTCTGGAAGAACGTCTGGAGCGAGATGAACAGTTGTGACTCCTCCGCCGCAGCTCCTCTGCTGTCGTGGGGCATGGGCGATGAAGAACAAGACAAGGACAATGATGGTAGAAGGCGGTGTACAACCGATGCAGTACGCGAATTGCGGAGCAGTTTCCTGTGCCATATGTGGCCGCGGATGGAGCGGGACCGGGAGCATGCTGGAGCGGCATATATGGAAAATCCTACCCGATCCCGAAAAGCAGAAAACGGAAATAAACCGCCAGTTAACCATGCCGATAGCACGCCTTCCAGTCTCGGCTCCGAGTCCGAGGACGATGCGCTCACATCCCGGCGCCAGCGCCGTGGATTGTCGTCGTCTTCATCTGACGACGATACCGGCGGCTGTCGCACCCGCGTCCTTGATGATGAAGATGTCCGAGATATAATGAAACCTGCGTCCTCGAGCTCGAGGAATAGTAAGACGAACATGAATCTTCAGCAGCCGTTTACGTTTTCGTGCCCTGCAGAGGAAACAAAAGTCGTGCCTTCCCTCGACGTCTCAAGCCCAGCGGGGAGTGGCCGCGCGGACAAGGACATCAAAGCATCTGGCGAAAGAAGCCCGGACCCGATCCCGAAGAAGGAGACCACCTCGACCTCAACAGATACAGATGTAACTATTGGCGAAAACAAAAAGGAAAGAAAAAGCGCTGGCGCAGCGTCTGACCAACCAGAACTGGAGGCGATGGAGACCCTGATGAAGCAGATGAAGGACGCTCATATGACGGCAAAGGACTTACCCGACGAGCAGCGGCGTGAACGAGCGAGCAAGCTAGCGATGAAAATGATGGACCTGCTCGACCTCAGCGATGCTGGCGACGATGACGATGACGATGACGATGAGTAGATGTACTTAAGGACGCGGGGGCACACGCGATCGCGACGAGTACTAGCCTAACACACACGAAGAGTAAGTTACGAGTTACCATAACGCCGAGGACAATGAAGGGAGCAGAACAGGAAAGATTACTTAAGCTATCAAAACTCTTCCTGCTCATCATCTCGCCAATGTACTATCCAATTATACGACTCATTGATTCAAAATAATCGGGCTCATTTGCGGGGCGCAGGAGACTCCAGCGGCGCAAGTCGCCGCGTAGTGTGTCTCTATGGTGGCGCGAGTGTGTGTGTGTCTGCGTTCCCATGATGAGTAGAGTACATCCGCGTTCCCTCATGTTGTAGCTCTCTTGGCGTTAGAACTAGAAGTTTGCGAAAAGCTGCCAAGGCCAAAGGGCTGTCGTCGTTCTCGTGCTCATGTAGCATGAGAGAGAGAAATGGAGGCGCAAATTGGTAGCACCTTCAGATGATGTGCTTAAGTGCGATTGAAGTCGTTCAACATCTGATGGACAGCCATATTCTCGACTTGCCAAATGAACAGCTTGCCTTAGGGAGACGTTGAGCTGTTGGAGCCTCAGACATACGAAGTGCGTACGCTTTGTAGAGCTTGTACAGGAGGAGCGTTCGAGGAGTCAAGAAAGCATTACCATCAGGAGCCCTCGTAGAAGTTTTGAT
This sequence comes from Amoebophrya sp. AT5.2, assembly GCA_005223375.1. Lineage (NCBI taxonomy): Eukaryota > Dinophyceae > Syndiniales > Amoebophryaceae > Amoebophrya > Amoebophrya sp. AT5.2. The sequence goes on along the minus strand of RXOD01003973.1, from coordinate 4,936 downwards.
CTTGATGAATCAAGAATTTATGAATGTGTCGATAATTATACCGCCCGTTTCTTTTGCGTTTGCCTTCGTGTCGTCTCCACCTCTCCAGCAGCTCCCGCGTGACCAGGAAGACGAAGAGCAGCCAAAGGGTCCGACGTGCCGCTCATTGACGACGCCAAACTTCCCACGAGGAGGACCAGACGGGCGCAGAAGGAAACCACGACGGAGATCAGTCTTCTCCTCGTCTTCGTCGTTGCCGGCTTTGATCTTGTCCGCCTCCTTGCCGCAGCGATAGTCAAACCAGCAGGAACAGAGTGCGGGAAAGACGAGGACCCGCCCGCGTTAACAAGATCAAGATAATGTCTACGACCAATTCGTCTCCGATCGACGGCCTTGCCGTGTCGAAGAACACGGACAGCACTGAGGCTTCTGCGCCCAATGCTTATGCACCGGCTGCCGCTTCTTCCCCCGGTGCTGCAGCTGCATCTTCAACCGCTCGGGTAGATTTGATGACCACGACATCCAATGGCGGAAATTATAAAAAGGAGAAGCAGCCGTCGAAGGTGAAGTTCTCGCAGCTGCTCACGGACAAGAAGGTAATTCAATGTCTGACCAAGTTCCACCCTCTGATGTGGCTGAAGCTGAAGATGTGCTCGAGGATAATGCAGTGGCGGTTGCTCGACGAGCAGTTCTCCGCGATGCTGCCCTACTTGAACGAAGAACTGGGGCTCACGCGACCAGACCTAAACCTGCACGAGCTCGCGGAACAGGGCGACGTAGACTCCATATGGCTGCTGGTGCTGCAAGGTAATGGTAAGTCGTACGAATATGAACCGTGGGCGATTCTGTATTTTGATGGCGCTGGAACCATTGGCGCCCACCTCTACTTTCAATTTTGGATTCGATTGTTGATGATGTGAATCTGTTTGTCTTACGGCACTATCTATCTACGTGCTTCCTCCACACGTACTTTCATTTCATCCCTTCCATATCCCTTCTAATGTTTTGTTTCTCTTTCTTGAAAGGTGTCCCGGTCCGGCAGAAGTGCCAGTACACGCAGGCAACTTTGCTTCAGAAGAGCATCCACAGCAAGAACTTGTCGCTGATCCACATGCTTTTGTTTAAGGGTTGAATAGACTCAGGCTTAGGTCCAGGGTTAGGTTTACTGAAAGTGCTTCTTCCTGCTGTAGCTCTCCCCTTCGGGGACTAGGATCAACAGGGTCGGAGTTCAGATCTGAGTCTGGCGTAGTCGTATGGTATGCCTCCGCCCGCCGAGAAGGCTGCGGTTTCTTGTGCCGGTGGTTCCCACCACAGCGTACCGCACAGACATAGGAATCCAGTGCCAGCGAGCGCTGTGCCATTGGTGTCGGTTTATTCGGAACAGGAGCGAGTGCGGCGTGATGGACCCTTAGCAGCCCTCGGTTTTTTCAACCTCTAACCTGCCGAAGGGGGCGGGACCGAACGTGAAGGGAGTGTACGGCTACACCGCGCTTCATGAGTGTGCGTACATGGGGACGGGGCGCATTTGCCAGCTTTTGCTGGACTACAAGGCCAACGTGGACGCGATCTCCAAAAACGGCTCCACGCCGCTGCTCGTCGCAGCCAGAGAAGGAAACGTGGACATTGGTACCCAAGAACAGATTTGAATTTTCTTAGATTACATTTCCTTCACAAAGAAATCATCGCTCGGCGCTCTTTCAAGTTGCTCGGGAGCTCCTGAAGTAGAAGGCGACAGATTTTTGCTAGAAAGATTATCGACGGGTTTAAACTTAAAGAGCGTGCTGAGGCAAAAGTATAAAAGGCAACAAAAAAAAAACCCTCCAGTGACCATCCTTCTCGCGAACGGTGCGCACCCCGACGATGGCGGCGACAAGGGCTGGGGTCCATTGTACATGGCGGCGGGCGAGGGTCACATCGATACGGTGCAGACTTTGTTGCACTACCAAGCGAATCCGGGGGAGCAGTCGCACTCGGACCAGCTGCTTCCGATCCAGGAGGCGCTGAAAAATAAGCACTTCGAAGTGGTCGCGCTGCTACAAAACCACATGCTGCGGCACGGCATGCCAATCCCAATAGAGGGGGCAGACGTGGCAGGAGCAAGTGTCGTGGAAGCGCTGGCTGCGGCGCAAGGAGGTGGTCTTGATCCGCGCGTAGTGCAGGGAGGAGCATCAATGCCCTCAGCAGGGGCCGTGCTGCAAAACTTCGTCCTGCAGCTGCAACAGTACCTCTTCCTCTTTCTTTTCGCATTCGCTGGGATATCCTTTATAAGAAAGTATTCAAAAATGTGCAGCAAGAACACCAACTCACACATCAGCGCGCAGCACAACATCAGTGCGCTCGAGCAGAAGAAAGCGGCGGTTGCCGCGCAGTCGTTGCAAAAACCGAACGACCCCGAGCTGCACGCAGCGATGGAACAGATCGACATGCACTTGGACCACTACAGAAGCGCGGCGTATGAGGTAGAACAATGTGCATCTTCGAGCACGAATAGAATCAACATCAAGCATAGATACTTACGACTAAAATCTCTCCTATGACATCGAACGTGACCGTGAGCGACATAATTAAACTAACATAATCTCGATCCTCAGCTTCAAGCGCAGATTCAGCAGGCCACTGCAATGGAGGGCGGAGTTGGGGAAGTTTTCTTGGGACCACCCGACGCAGTTATGATGGACGCAGCCGCCATGGAAGCTGCACACGGAACTATGGTATGCAAGAGATGACTTCGACTTAGAAAAGAAGTACGAAAATCATAGAAGATCGATCATTTCACCAGCATGCTAAAGTACTAACTTAAGTCTCGAAACGGAAACTACATTCATGATATTGAGGCGAAGATGAAACGTGGTTCGTTGTCATTGTAGGTGTAGTTGTACCATCTCCATCTTCTCCGTGAAATTGCAGCAAACGAAAATTCGCAAACTCCGACGAAATTCGAAAGCGAGAACGACAATTCATTAAACCAATAAACAGGCGGGAGTAGATTTCCACGCACCGATGACGGCTGAAGAGGAGGCGATGGAGGAGGTGGCGGCTTAGCGTCTTAAGAGTGCCCTCAATCATCAGAAGCGATGTCTCCACCACTGTCGCTCGCCCTTGATGCAAGATGCATACCTACTGAAGTACGTATAAGCGATCTTGCGATCCCGAAGCCTATTCCGTGACGCTTACAGTACGTAGCACCGCACGCAGGCGGTGCTTTCCAGAACAGACGAAGACGATGATTGAGTCTTGCACGAGCGACGTGAGCGTTCACGCGTGTTGCTGCCCAAGAACTGTTTGCAAAAAGGAATTAAGACCACGCTCAAATCGTCTTCGTTTCGACGACTCGGCTTCCAGCCACAACATACTTTCCGTTGCTGAAGAGCCATCACATCAGATCGATGCTGAAGATGTCGTCGTGCGTTTTGCATTGTCGTTTGGCTACGCAGCTTCCGTCCACGTCCACCGTTGCAGTTGTTGTTGGCTCGCCATCAGTGTTTGTGTTGAATAAGTTCAAGTCGACGTCGCATTATTGGATCGATAGATTCTCTGTCAGGCGTGAACACGAGGTTACTCCGATTTGTGCTGTTCCCCCTCCTGCACCTGCTATACTTACTTACACGACCACGAGGACTCCGACTTTCGAGCAATAGAATATTTTTGCAGCTCGTCGTAGGCAATTTTCTTGGAATCATCGTGGATGCGCGTGCGCCACGACAATTCGACTCTACCTCAGTACGAGAGAGTCTGAAGGTTCGCATTTCATCACTCACTCGACGGTAAGGGTAAAACATAAACGAACGAAAACAACAATAACCTCGGCGCTGGAAGAAGATAAAAAACAAAAACAAGGAAGCAATGCTAATGCTGAACAGCCGGATTCGCATGGTGGTGACGACGACGTTCCACGTCTTGGCTTTAGTCCTGAGCGGGGGGCTAAATGACCTCAAGGTCAAGGTTGTGATCGTGGCCGGCGTCAATTTGGGGCCGCGTGGTCTACGCTCCAGTAGTGCAAGTGCAAATGGTGCGAATGACAACGGCGTGCGAAATGGTCGTGGCGCTGGCACTGACCAGTCGTCTGCAGCTGGAGGACGACTGTTGGCAAAGGGAACGACGCACCAAGCTGCAGGAAGGCTGCTGCATCAAGGTGGGAAAACAAGAGGGACCGCCTCACCACCAGCTGATGAAGTAGACGTCGCAAAGACATCAACCGGGGACGAAGTTCTAGTACAAGCTGCTCGCGCGGGCGCGCCGAAACATCAAGTGGGTAACCTTCTGCAAAAGTTTCGCGCAGGAGAGCGCCACCGTCACGTAAAAAAGGTGAACACCCAAGCGGCTGGTCCAGGAGGACAAGGTGGCGGAGGAGACGCCAAGATGAAGAAGACTCCTACCTGCTTACCTGATGATAGTTCTTGCGGAGAACAAGCTGATGCAGCAGGAAGGGTAATTGGAGATGTGAACGCGAAAGGTGGAACAAAGAACGTCACCAGCACCACGAGCGCGCGTGTCACGACAACCCCCGGGAGCGCGACGAGGACCGAGAAAGATCGGCCCGCCGGCCCGACCACCGGGCCGCATTGGGGTCCTCTGGAGGCAGCGCCCAGTACCACTGCCTGCACTTCTACGCCGTTTCCCGTTGCGTACAACGATGCGGGGCAAGTGGGCCAGAGCTGGTGCGCCGGCGGCGGGCACGGCCGTGCGGATGAGGACGGAAATGCGGTGGGGGGCAAATTCGATCTCGCCCGGGACAAGGGGTTCGTCGGGAAACAGGTGCTCGTCCTTCTTCTGGGCAGGAGCGCGGCGAACACGATTGAGCTCGGGTCTTCGGAAAACCCCGTTGCGAAGAAGTTCTGGGACGGGAGCGTTACCCCGAGTGGGTTGTACCGCGAAAAGGGGGACGTGGTGGTCGCGCTGGAGCGGAAGGGCTTCAACGTCACGACGCTGCTGCTTGGCTCCGGCGAACTGGACGCGG
>RXOD01003972.1:0-33871 GCA_005223375.1 Amoebophrya sp. AT5.2 | reverse complement strand
CGGATCTGAAAGTTTCAGAACCGACCAGGACGACCGAAAGCCCCGCCAGCCAGTCCGGCGAAGCGCTGCGGGATGCCATTCTCGCGTCTTATGCTATGGGCCCCCGGCAACTAAATGGACGCCATTTTAGTCGCGCCGGGCCCTTTCAGATTTGGGCTGGGATGGGACGTCCATGCGCAGGGCTTTGCGGGGGCGGGGTGTCGGAGCCTCTTCCTGCCCTCACGGGAGGGTCTGAAAGCCTCGGAACCGACGACCAAGACGCGCGACACCCCCGCCAGCGAAGCCCCGCCGGCTCGCTTGGCGAGGGGCTGCGGGATGCCAGTCTTTGCCCCATCCCATTACTTAGCACCCGGCAACTTCGCTGCCCCCCCGTTAAGTCGCGCCGGGCCCCTTCAGGTTTGGCCCTGGTTGCGACATCCGGGCCGCGGCCTGTGCTAGGGGGGTCGGGGCCTCTCCTTTCCCTCAATCGGAAAGCTTCAGAACCGACCAAGCCTCGCGAAAGTAAGCCCTGGCAGCCAGCGGCCTGGCGCGGGGCAGCGGGATGCCAGTCGCGCGTCCCACGCCATGGGCCCCCGACTTGCTACTTGGCTCCCCGATGCATATGCGCGGGGCCCCTGCGCGTTTGGGCTTGGTTGGAAAGTCCAGGCCTCGGGCTTTGCTGGTAGGATCGGGGCCGCTTCTCACCCTCACCGATCTGAAAGCTTCAGAACCGACGCCGACCAGGACGCCCGCGCGACACGCCCACTGGCCCGGCGAAGGGCTGCAGGGGGCCGTCGCAGTCGCGTGCGCCATGCCAACGGCCCCCGGCAACTTGGTGCCCCCGTCAACTCGCGCTAAGTCCGTTCAAGTTTGGGCTTGGTTGTTTCCGCGAACGCAACGCAACGCGCCGCACGCTCGTAAAATTAGTCGGCTTGTTTCGCGCGCTGTTCGTTGATTTTGGAATTAGGCCGACGCCAGAACTTGCGTAGCCAAACCCCAAAGAAATGCAGATCGGACCCCCGCCCCCCAGCGCTTGGGCAAGTGTGCTGATAGTTCGGAGCGGCTCGCTGAGCGTGACAGGTGCGGTTCTGAAAGTTTCAGAACCGGAACTGGTGCGGCATGCGTGAGGGCTCCGCTGGACTGTCAACAGGCTGGCGGGGACCGTCGAAATGTGGCAAGACAAGGCGTCGCGGGGCCATCCGCGCGCGACGCATTGCGGCTCCGATGGCTTTCGCGGAGGCGTCCCCTCGCCGTTCGCTCCGGGCTGCTTTAAAAATGAGCGTGACAAGTGCGGTTCTGAAAGTTTCAGAATCAGGCTCCGCTAGCCTGTCAACAGGCTGGCAGGGGCCGTCGAAGTGCAGCAAGGCGAGGCTTCGCGGGGCCGTCCGCGCGTGACGCGTTGCGGCTCCGATGGCCTCCGCGGAGGCTCCCCTTCATCGTTCGCGCCGGTCTGCTTCAAAAATGGAAAAGTTGAAAATTAGAGAAAAGTTGAAAATTATCGCTTTTTTTTGTGAAATTTGACCAAAAATTCGCCGTTTTTGAACCAGTATTCTTATAGCGCTTTTATAAGTTGTGCGTCCACACGTCACCAGTGACATTTTTAGAAGACGGAGAAGTACTAGAGGCGAGACCGAGTCGGTCCCCCAGTTTTTTCGCCACTTTTTCGGGGTCGAACGTGTTGAGCGGGTCCGGAGACGACTGCACCAACTCGTCCGCAAGATCGGCTACCAGTTTAGCCCGGGCTTCTGAGGTCATCCCGAAATTATCCTTTGAATCGTCGCAGAACGGCTGTTCTCCTCTTTGTGCTGTTGCTCGGTCATGCTGCCGTCCTCTTCCTGAGCGGCCTGAGGACGCAGTAGAGGAAAATTCTCCACTGCCGTAAAAAGAGCTTGAGCCGCCTCCGATGCTTTTTATTTTTCCGCCGACTTCATCGAGCACCGAGCCGAGGCTTTCAGAATCGAATTGTGATGGGGCAAACTTTTGAACTGGCTCGACCCGCGATGTGAGCAGTCGGTCCACTATCAGCATGTTCCACCAGCCGAAATAGACCACGTCGTACCCAAACGCGTTGGCGAGCTGCTTCACCGCGGTCGCGGTGGCGATGTACGCCTTAAAGTACCCCTGGATCTGAGCAGCCACGCGGGCCTCGTAGTCGTTAGCCAGCGTGAAGCTGAGCGACAGCGGCTCTCTGCTAGTCGTGTCTTCATCTACATCTTCATGCTCGTGGTCACCGTCACGCTCACTTTCAGCAAGTGTATTCTCGACCTCGACAAGGGCCTTGTGGTTGCGCCTTCGGCTCCTGCGCGCGGTCCGTACTTCGTCGAGTCTCTCGCGAAACCGGCGGCCGGCATTGGCTTGGAGGGGATCGTGAAACCGGGGAATCAGGTTCAATCCGATGGGGATCATGTGGTCGGGCCAAAAATAGCTATGAATGTGCTCGATCTGAATCACCTTCGGGTAGTAGAAGGATTGCTCTTTTTCGACGTCATCGACGTTGCGGCCTTGGTCGCGCCCTCCGGTCGCAACTGCTGCTGCGGCTGATGAACTACTTCTTCCCCGACTACACGACGCGCCTCCACCAGCACCGACAACCGCCTCCAACACCATTCCCACTCTCTTCGCAATCTCCTTTCGCACCCGCGCCCGCCGCACGCTTTGCGAACTCAGAAGGATTTTGCGCAGCACGTGCCAGCTGTAGGAGTCGATTTGCAGTACCAAGAAGTCGAAGTCGCGCGGCACTTGCCACTGCGGAAAGACTTGGGAAACCACGTTGCTGGGCATCAGCATTTCCGCTTGGTAGTTGATGGCCGGGTTGCTGTGCCCCACGTCGAGCATTAATCCCTCCCACTTGTGCGGCAGAAACGTCCGGAGAAACCGCGTGTAGTGCTCCACACCCGCAAAGCCTATGCCCACGTCGACGTAAAACCGACGCCGCCCTTTATTCAGGGGCTTCATCGTGCCATCACCAGCAGCTGCTGCAAGTGCGGCAGCCCCATCGACTACAGCACCGACGCCAATGTTGACGTTCTCATCCAACACCTGAAACACGCGGCTCAGCACAGAGTCCATCTGGTCCTGTGCGTAGTTCAGAAATTTCCGCGTCAGTGACTGCGCCGGGTCGCAATCGTCCCAGAGGTTGGTTGGATTCTTCGACGTAAACAACGAAGCGGCAAACTCCGTCTCTGCTCGGTTCGATTCCGATTCCGTCCTCCACCAGCGGTAGAGTGTGTCCGCCAGCGCCACGCGGTCCAGACGCCGCTGCATAGAAAGCCGGAACCTCTGCAATGGCTCCAGGGAAGTGCCCATCTCCCCTTCGCCCCCCACTTCGGCCCCGTCGGTTTCAACCATTTGCCCGATCGCTTCGCCGCAGGTCGCGACCGACAGTTTCGGTTTTCCGAGCCGTTCGTGCTCGATCTCGGAGTTGAGCACGTACTCGAACAAGGGAGAGACAAACGGCGGAGCGGCCTCGTCGGAGGTACTTTCTGCACTGCCAGAATCAAAAACGGCGACAAACTCAAACTGCCCCTGCTCGTGCTCCTCGATTTTTTGGTCGTCGAACTCCGCAACATTCTCCTTTTGTTGCCGAAACGCCCGGCTGTCGATGCCGAGCTTCTCCAGTGTGGCGTAGAAAGCGGCTTGCAACCTCGTCTGCGCCTCGCTCACGCTGTCATCCGGGTTACTAAAGACCCCGACTTTCTGATGGTTCTCCATTTCGTTCTCGATTCGCACCGGTGGCCGCAGCTGGATCTGATCGTAGGCCTGCTGGAAGCTATCCGAGTCGTGGATACCGAACATGATTTCCGCCACCAGTGCCGTAGCTGTGTCGAACAGAAACTCGCAGATATCTGCAGTGGCCTGCGGCCACCACGCGCGCTGCAGCTTCACCGACGACGCTTCGGACGCGAGCAATCTGCTCTGTTGGATGGAAGCGGCGACGGAAGCAGATACGCCGGAATCCGCTTCAGCTTCAACATCTCCGGGTGAAGGAGCTGCGGACGAAGCCTGAGCCGCGCTGATGTCCCGACCTCTCTCGTTGTTCAGGTACCGCCCCCAGACGAAGTCGGTTTTGCCGAACTTGGCCAGGAACCTCCAGATGTCCAGGAACTTCTTGTTAGAGAAGAGGGGTGAAAAGCCCATTTTTGGCGGCATTTCTGTCGTGTAGCTTTCTTGGCTTCTGTCGCGATCAAATACGAGACAAAATACAAGACAAAATACAAGACGACTGTCGACACAGAAAAATGCGCGGACCCATTCTTGGCGCCTCATCCCCGCTGCTTTGCGGGGCTAGCTCCCTCCCTAGCGTTACCGAGCACATCAACGAGGCCAAATACAAGATAAAATATTAATATCAGACGAAAAAAATACGACGAGACAAAATACAGGACAACACAGGCCACCCACTGCCGGCATCATACAAGACCAACTACCACAGGAAATACAAGGCGCCCACCCCCAGACCAATGCCCAGGCAAATGGGTTGATCCTCCCCTTAATCTTGCGATCGCCCATCAACCGCATCAGGCCGAAGGGACTCGCGTTCACGTTGCTCGGGTATATCGACCGCCACAGCTCCATTTCGCCCTGTTCCAGCACTTGCGACAGCTTTTCGTAGTTCACCCCTGAATTCGCCCAGTCCTCGAGCCGTGCGTAGGTCTGCGAGAACGTCCCCATGGGCAGCTGCACGTCCTTCTCGAGCACGGCGAGGCAGTGCTTCAGAAACCAGTAGAACAAGGTCACCTGCGCAATGGGGTGCCAGTTCTGGAACAATCTCGCGTAGGAGAAATGCGAAGCCGGAGGTTCTTGTTCTCCTTCTCGCTCGTGTGGTCCTTCTTGCGCAGAAACGAGCACGGGCACCCGGTAGTAGTACTGCAGGTGGTCGGCGGTGAATCCGGGCGGCAGCCCGTCCGTCGCCCTGCTGCCCGCCAGCTCCAGCCTTTTCCTCCGCGCAACCCCACCAGGCATCGAATTATCCGTCTTGATCCGGTCCCGGATCGCGCCTTCGCGCGTTTGCTTGTCGTCCAAGAGCACCCCGCTTACCTGCAGCGTGTCCTCCGCCCCATCTCCGTCCGGGTTTAGTTGCTGTACCAGCGAGACGCCGAACGCGTGGTCGAACCAGTTCCCAAACGACATCGGGAAGTACACGCGGATCTGACGCGTCTGCCGCTGCATAAACCTCCCGGTGAGGCCTAGGTACATGCCCCTTAATGTTGTGGGCTTCGCAGTGATCACCTCCTGAAACACGGAGTCGGAGAAGTCGGCGAGGTCGTCCCAGATCGGAATCAGCAACGTCAGCAGCCGCAGAGATGTGAAGGTCGGTGGGGCCAGATCATTGGAAGTAGCAGTAGCTAGGCAACTGGTACTTTTTATGGTGCGCGAGATAGTGAGTCCAAACTACTTTGGCGACGATTCCGATTTCCCTCAGAGCTGGCGAGTGCCGATTAAGGCGCTCTGAAGAACCGCCGGGGGGTCGTTGGAGAGATGCTTCATTGTGGGGATTAGAGGCAGGCGGCACTAGAGTTATGGGGTATGCTGGGGGGGGTACTCTAGAGGGAGCAGGTTATGGCAAGCCATTCATTGGCCAGCATGGCCACGGGGCCTGGCAGTGGTAGGGCAAAAGAGGGCGCCTAGGGTGGTGCTTTACGCCTGTCAGCTGTAGGGTGCAACGGTGCCAGCCCTGGCCCTGCCAACCGCAGAGAGCCAAAGCGGCCGCCTTCGCTCCTAGTATTGCAGGCCTCTTTTCTTTCTCGGGACGGACCACCGACACGATAGCGAAGTAAGAGGACCCCGAAGACGAGAGTACTTACCAGCAACTGAACTGGTCCCGCCATAAAATACCGCAACCCGAACGACGGCAGTTGCAAGTTGCTGGTCCGCGTCGCGCCACTCCTGATTATATCGTTGTCGTCATCGGCCGCGGCTAGTTCTGCCTCAAGTAGCGCAATCGTGTCGAGCTCGACCTCCTCGTCTAGTTCTGCTCCTCTGTCTCCATCCTGCAACGCGTTTTCCTGCCCAGCGTGCGCCGCGCAGTATTCCAACAAAAGCTGGTACAGCACGAGGAAATCCGCCGTCGAGACGCAGCCGCTCCGCTCCGCGAAGAAGCGCTTGGTTTCCTCGTGAAACGCAAACCCCTCGGCCTGCTCGTAATTCATCACTTTGTACAACGCGTGCGCTTCCTTCGGTACAACCGCCTCGCCCACGAACGAGGACCGGTGCAGCGCCCGCATGCCCTCCGTCATCTCGACGTTCCCCGAGGGCATGGACGCGCTGCTCCCGGAGCCCTCCTCGTCTTTATGTTTATTCTGTTCTTGCGTCGTGTAGAACACCTCGGTGAGGTGTCGCACCTTCTCGCGGACGAGAAAGCGCACAATCTTCAGGAAGGGAAGCCAGTAAGTGGTAACGAAGCTTCGCGGAGCAGCCGGTGGAGGCGTTTGAGCGGAGGACGGCGGACTGTGGTGTTTTTTCTTGTGTCAATTTGAACAAGTAGCCTTCCGAGCCGACTTACTCTTTCCCTCAGCACTCACGAATCAATGAGCATGATTCATGTTCATGTTGAACAACATGAAGACATGTTGATGTTCATCATGATGGTAACGAATCTGCGCATGCGCTTGCGCATCTTCATCATACTATTTCAGAGGCAGGCGAGGAAAGGAGGGAAACGTAAAGCTTTGAGTTTGAATACTGAAAATCGGCACCGCTTGGCGCTGGTGTTGCTGTTCCACTTCGACGTCGCTTCACTTGCGCTTGGTGACAGCAGCTCGTTGAGCTCTGCGTTGCTCCGTGGTAGCAGTTCATTGCTCACCATGTGCACGTCGATTTTCTGAATTACCTCGACCGACAGAGCCGGGAGGTGAAAATCTGGGCATACATGCCCGCCGTCTCGCTCTCGCCCTGGCGGAATACTAGCCTCTCCTGACCCGGACGCGTTACTCGCAACAAGAAAAAGATGAAGCCATGCTGCTTGGGTGATGAGATGAGCTGGTCGTGGACGTCCTCTCCTCCGACGTCCTCGGCGGACAACCTTGTCGTTGTCGTTGTCGTCGTTCCACGGACCAATGCGGCGCTGGCGCACGCGCCGCTTCGAAACGAGCGAGGCAAAAGAGACGAGTGGAGGTGTCATTTTCATTTTCTTCAGAAGAAACGACTGCATTGATTTGCTGCCTGTGTGTTTTGTTGATTCACGCACTCGCACTCGCACAGGACCACGTCGACGAAGATATGACCGCGTAGTTCACACGACGAGCACGACTTCCTCGTTTTTCAAGAACTGGAGCGACAAGCAATGATCTTGCTTTTGACCTTTTCTTTTTCAGAAGAACGCCGGTGACTAGGTCTACGACCTTGCAAGAGTCTCAAGCAATAGCGGCGACCGGCTCGTCGTCAACACGGCCTTTTTCATCTTCAAAGAGAACGCCACACGATCGTAAAATGTGCGGTGGCATCACAAGAATCGGCGATGTTGAAAACCAGGCTCCACCTCCTGCCAGTACTTATCTTTCACTATACTCAGAACGACAACGACGTGGTCGACAGTTACCAACTAGTAGTGCGTGCTAGCAAGCTCGAACGATTTGAGAAAAAGACTGAGTGGTCAAAGAAACGGACATCGATGTGTCTTCATGTAGTTCATCTTCATTCGATTCAGATTCAGCACGTCGGTACTACTTCTTAGATCTACTACTTATCCTCATCCTTCATCTCGTGGTCCCGTAACGTAAGGCGCACAAGCCACAGCAAACTTCTTGACGTATCATATCTTCAGTGAAGCATTTCTAGCTCTATCCGCATACCACGCAGCCACATCGTAGCAATTGCGAATGTCCTTGCAATAAACTACGAGCTTGGACGTCGAGGTCGACGACGAAACAGTTTATGTTAGTTTAGAACTACCCTCCTATACCTTCCTTGAAGGTGGAGGACTGAAAAATGATCGACCAGGCTTGTACGTTCGTGCCATTTTGGCACCCGCACCAACAGCAGCAACTACATCCATTCACTTTCATCACAGCTAGAATGAAGCGTCTAGAAGTGAGATGATGGAAATTGAGAACGAAACATTGCTTGTAGCAGGAGCAGGACTTACAGTGGTCTGAAACTTCTTCTGAGAAGGGGATCTTTGCCCAGGCAATCTCCATATCGTTACAACCGACGGGACCCAACCAAGAATACAAGTGCACCTGCACGTCGTGCAACATAAGAAAGTTTACTTCATCAACAAGGAGTAATCGTACATTGACATTCTTCATTTTCGACGTCGACGTGGTCCAGAAAAAGTACACTTCTTAGCGGCCTCTCTGCCCGCTGCCGCCCGTGTCGAAGAGGTGGTCGGCTAGCCAGAAGAAAAGCGCGACCGCGTGCCGCACTTGCAGCACGTGTGGCAGCGGTAGTGCTCCGGTCGGTTGGTATTGTGCCAGCGCGTGTTCCGGGAGTGGGCGCAAAAAATCGGTTCGCGGAGTACTTTCCGGCGGCATTCCTGTTCGCGGTGAGTGCTGTGCGGCGTCGTTGGCCCCCTCGTCCACCTCGTCTGGAAGCTCAGCCCCCAGCACCGCCGAGGTCGCGCTCGACGCAGAGGAGCCTGGCTGTAGTTGCGAAGCCGATGGCGCGCCCTCGCCGGCAGGCGTCGCCGGCGCCGTTCCGCGTCCACCCTTGCTCTTTACCTTAGCCTTCGCCGACCCCGACGCGTGGCGCCCGCCCTGTGTGCCCTCATCTTCAGCCAGCAAATCATCTTCCTCGTTCACGGGGGACCCCGCGGGCACCTTTCCGCTTGCAGCCTTTCCCTTGGCCTTGCCTTTGGCTTTCGGTTTCGCCTTCGCTTTGCTCTTCGCTTTAGCTTTGGCCTTCGCCTTGGCTCTCGTCGGGGGCTTCGCGCCAGCAGCTAATTCAGCTTCACGGCCAGTCGCGCTTATCAGCGGAGCCTGGCTTTCCCGATCCAGAGCCCCTACTTCGGCTTCGCCAGCAGCTTCCCCGAGTAGAAACGCCTGCGCAGCCTGTTTCGCCGCGTCCCGCTGCTTGCTTTCCGCATCAGACGACGAGGAGGTATTCTTCATCTCTTCACCTGCCGAAGTCGACGAAGCATTTCCAACTGCGGCACTGCTCAGGTCCTCGTGCTCCGTCCAGAGAGTGAGCATTTGGTGCAGACTGCAGACCCACTGCAGCAGCGCCGTCGGCTGCAGCTCGATGGTCCGCCCGAGGTGCGGCTTCACGCTCCCGGGGAGCGGTGCGTGGAAGTGCTTCCCTTTGAAGAACGGCTGTCGCGAGAGCATGTTCGTGCCTGTTCTTTGGTGAGACAGTGACACTCCACGCGAACTCGACGAGGAGATGAAAATCGTGCGCCGGACCCGCAACAGCTGGGCGAGCGTGGCGGCGTCCCCGACGCGCAGCTGGGCGTCGGCTCCAGTAGGGGAGAACAGCTTTCGCAAGCCCGCCGGGAGCTCCTTGCTCAAGTTCACCAGCTTCGTGTCGACGAACTGCAGAAGTGGCACAAGGTCTGGGGCGGTCGGTGTTTCCCCGACCGATGGGAGGTTCTTCAACATGCTACCGGAAGGCGCGCTCGCGGCGCTGGTGGTATTTGTCGACGTGGGTGTAGAAGCTGGCGACAGGAAACGACAGATCATCTCCATTTTCGAAATTGCGTCCAGCAACTCCGGGAGGCGCCACTGGCCCACTTCGATCTGGAGAGAGCGGCTCGCGCAAGCGGCGGAGTCGAACACCTCGAAGCCTTGGAATTTGATGCGTAGCTGGTCTGCTTTCGTCGACCTGTTGCTCTGCGCGCTGGCGTAGGCACTCGCCGGATCATCAGAAGATCCACCAGGTGCAGCAGCTTCAGCTTGTTCTCGTCCTGTCCTGCTCCACTGTTCCAAGTTTTTCGACGCTGCCGTGGCGAGACTGGAACTGGAAGGCAAGTCGCTACTCCTTCTCCTCGGCTCCACTAGGCGGAAAACGAGCTCGCAGAGGCTCTCCGGAAGAACAGGCTTGCCGGCGAAATACCGGTGGTACACGATTTCGTTCACCGAGTGCAAGTCAAACGAGTTGCTTCGTGCCGCCGAGTTCCGAAACGCGACCGCGAGGGGAAGCACGTGTTGCGCGAGCTCGAAATGCGCGAACAGCGCGGCAAACTTCGTCTGCTCGGACTCGTCAGCAGCACTGTCCTCGTCCCTGGCGGTGGCTGAAGAAGCGTATCGCGCGAAAGCTTTCACCACGTTCGTGTTGCTCGCTTTGCTCGTCGTGTGCGGCTGCTTCCTCTTTGTTGAAGCGTCTTGTGCGGTCATTGTAGTTCCTTCATCGAACAGCTTCCCCGTCCGCGCCGGGGTCCCTCCACCTGAATTCACCAGGCGGTTGTGCCATCTCAAAAGCGAAGCGATCATCTCTTCGCAAAATCCCTGTGGTTCGCACACGCGCACCATGTCCAGAGTCTCCACGGACGCCTTCGCAACAGCGGTTCCTGCCCCGGAAGGAGTTGTTGTACCTTCGGCGGAGGTAATGCCAAGCAGACACCCAACTTCGATGAACACGGACAGTAGGCGGCTAAGCTCGGCCTCCTCCGCCCGAAGTGCCTTGCCGCGCACGGAATCCTTCAAATTCGCGACCGTCATTCCCGCCAACATCTCAGCGCTGAACTTGCTGCGGACGACATACAAGAACCGCAACAAAGTCGGAATCCGAAAAACTGTCGCAAGGAGCGCGGAGCTCCCGGAAGACAAAAGCAGGTCGAGCGTTTTCAAATCTCGTCCCCCAGCATCGCCAGCAGCTCGAGTCGTTTTAGATTGCGTGTTCATCTTGTTCGTCTTCCCCCCGGTTGACTTCGCAGCCGCCAGCGCTCCCCGCAGAACGTGAAGCGTCACTGGCCTCCGGTGCTTCCACAGAGAGGGGCTGCACCCTGAGCTGATGTGGGTTCCTCGTTTGGCGTCCCCCGTCGATCCTCGGTCTTCGTCGTTCTGCCCGTTCCCAGCGTCTGCGCCTCGATCGTTGTCTTCTTCTTCGAGCACCTCGTACACTTTTCGGCGGAAGGCCGTCGCGGCACTTTCGACCTTTGTTGCGAACACGATTTTCTGTTGCAGCTGCGACACTACGTTGTCTTGGTCCGCCAGCACCGGCGCGATGTCCTCCTTAGCAACGCGCTCCTGCCAGAAAAACCTCCCGAAGGGGTGCGTGAGCAGTTGCGGCGCCTCGCGGAGGCTCGCCTCAACCGACTTCTGCAGGTCCTCGCCTGCGGTCAACGTTGGCGGCATGTTTCCGGCCACAAACTTCAGCGGCTCCCCGAACACGGTCATGGCTTGGTTTTTGGAACTCGAGACTTTCTCCTGGTGGTGAATCGGCTGGCGGCAGTGCGGGCAGTTGCGGTGCGCGGCTTGGATCATCAGCTGACCGTGCGCACAGGAACGGCACAAGTAGTGCATGCACTTCGAAAAAACCACGGCATCCTTCGGGTCGACCAGCTCCTCCATGCAGATGCTGCAAGCCTCCGGACACAGAGCGCGTGGCTCGTCGCGACACGTGCTCGCGCCGGGCAGCTCGAGTGACGTGGCGAGGGTCTGGAAGGCGTTGAGGAAGAGGTGCAGCAGGAAATAGCAGCAATCGGGCGGCGACAAATTCAACTGCTGCGCCAGACTTTCGATTTTCGGGCGGACGTTCAAGTGCGCTTCGCGGAGGAAGTGCTGCGCGCAGGCGTACACTTCTCTGGTGCGCAGCGCCTCCACAATGTCCAGGATCTTCTTCGCGACCTCGCTGCCAAGGCGGCCATTCAAGGGCCCGGAGGGATCAAACGCTTTCATCGTCGCCACGGTGTCAGACGAGTCATCGTTGCTGTTGGCCGCGTTGTTTCTCCGTCCTCCGCGCTTCGGCGCGGCGCCGCCGCAAAGTTGAGACGTGACGATCCCGCTCCAAAAACCGAGAAGCACGTCGGCTTTCGCGTCGGTCCCCGATTTTTCGCTCGCTGTCAAGTTGTCCCGTGCGAGCGTGACCTCGACCGCAGAAAAGAACAGCTCGAGGTAAGCCGCCAGGCGGTCCAGCTCCGTTGGAGCCGTGCCTGCGCCGCCGGCCGCGGCTCCTCCCGCAACCGACAGTTGCGCGCCCTGTCGTTTGGTGCGCTTGTTCTTCGCACCTCCAGCTGCGTTCTTACCGCCCGCTGCAGCTGAGCCTGAGCTGCCGGAAGGAGCTGCTCCCGAGGAAGTTGTGGTCGTCGGCACCACGACGAACAGCGCTGCCCGAACATGGTCCTGCACCCCGCCACTGCGTTGCAACGGAAACCTGGCGTCCCGCGGAACGTCGCGGACGGCTAGACCCAGACTCGACTGCCAGTTCTCCGCCACGCGCTTCGAGCGGCCATCCAAGTCCTCTGCCTCATACTCTAGCGTGGCGACGACAGTCGCCAGCCGCTGCGTCAAGTTCAGCCCGGCTTTCGCCTTGGGTGCCGCTTTCGTCTGGGCCGCGCGCCACTCGTCCAGCAGTGTGCAGTCCGGGTCGATGAACTCCGACAGGGAAATGGTCCCCGCGCCCGAGAGCCCCAACGGCGCGTACTTCTTCCGGTCCTGCTCGCTTGCGGTCTGACCGCCGTCGAAGAGGCTGGCACCAAAGAGACGGCACGCAGTCTCGCACGCCTCGAGACCGTATCGGGTGAAGAGCGAGCGAATGAAGAACGACCGAAGACTGGGCACAAGCTGCTTGCACCGGCCCTCGAAGACGTTCTCGGCGATGAGCGACTGCTTGTACTTCGGATGCACCGGCGGCGCGTTACTAACGCCCGCGGGTGCTTGACCTCGAATCTGTGGCGGTCGTCCTGCAGCGACGGCAGATGAGGACGAAGATGAAGTAGATGACTTGTTGGCGGAAGCTCCGGGAACAGTCGGGGCTTCAGAACAGAGGAAGCAGCTCCACAATTGCGTGAGCTCCCGCTGCAACTCGGGCAATCGGCAGTAGTGCGCCAATTCGGCAACATAGTCGACCGCGAGACGCACGTGGGCCAGGCTCCGGGCGACAAGCACGTAGTCTATACGACTACTTTCCCTGCCGCTGTTGTTGGAGGCCGCTGCCCCGCCACTTGATGTGTGACCTGCGGCATAATCCTCGAGCCCGCTTTTCAACAGCGCCTGCGAAAAGCGTAAAATGAAGCGAAAAGCCGACTTGTACTTTCTCAGGGAGTTGTTTTCGCCGTCCTCGTCGCGATCGTCGGCGTCTTCGCCGTTCGCGCTGCTCTTCCCGTCGTCAATCACAATATCCTCGTCTTCGATGAGCGACTCCTTCGGGGCGCACGAGATTAGAACACCGATCGCCGCGACGATGTTCTCGTCCGTGGTCACCCGTTTGCGGTCCTGCTCCATTTGTTGGTGAGACAGAGACTCGAACACCTCTTTCGCAAGCAGTCTCGTGCTGGCGTGCAGGTCGGTAGAGTCTTTCTTGCGCTTCTTCGTGGGCTGCTTTGACTGTGAGGCTTCGCCTTCCTCGTCGGTCGCAGCGCTGATGAGCTCGTTGAAGGCGACCGACAACGCGGCAAACGCTTGCTGGCCAGCCGCGGCGGGCACAACTGCGGGAGACGGGGGCCGAAGCTTCGGAATTGCCGTTTCGAGCGTTTCTTCGCGAGCTGCGTCGGTTTCGCCTCCGCGCATGAGCAGGCCGGCACCGGCTCCTGCACGGGACGAAGAAGATGCGCCACCCCCACCAGTAGCAAACAGGCCGTCGTCGCGGAGTTTGCGCCGCTTTTTTTTCGCCTCGCTCCAGTCGCAACTCGCGTCAAGCGCGATCTCCACACGCCGGGGCACCATCGCGGAACTCCCCGAAGGGTCCCCGCCCGCGCTCGCATTGCATGCCGCCGTCAGGAGCTTCTCAACCAGCGCCGCGCGAAGCCCACTAATGCTGTCGGCCGTCGGAAACAGGCACTGCAAACGCTTTCCAGTGACGATCTCGGCCAGGGCGGAGTACACTTCAACGTCGGCCGGCTCGCTGCTCTCCAGGATGTGCCCGACAGTCACGTACACGAAGAAACTTTGCGCAGCCGCGACACTGCTGCTTTGTGCGTCCGATTCCGGAACCCTGTTGCGCCCCTTCGCGCTGCTGCTCCTTTTCCGACGCCCGTGATGTTGCACCGGCGAGCAAACATCGACCATCTCCACGTCGTCGTCCTCCAAGTTTATGACTTGCGAGCCCGCCCCCGCCGCAGCGCTCGTTCCTCCTGTGGTGCCTGCACCAGGGGCGGTGGCGGTCGGAGGTGCGTCTACTTCTGCGTTGCAGGAAAAGTTCACCAAATCCATCATGAAATCCTCCAGATTCCGAAATGCTTGTAATGTGCGCACATTCGCGATCTCCGCGACACGGCCGAACACATGGGGATTCAGGCAGATCTGAGTTCTCGCCGGGAAGGACGAGGCAGCTTCTGTTTTTTTGGCGCCGCGCAGCTTTTTTCCGCGCCGAGAGGAGGCCCCCGCTGCGGAAGATGCTGCAATAGATGGTGGCGCGCCACCAGCGCCAGCCGCGGTGCAGCTACTGCTTGCTGCAATTGGATTTGTTGTCGTCGATGGAGTGTTCGCGCCTGCCGTCCACGCGGGCGAAGGTGTCGTCGCGCGCTTTTGAGCCAGCAGCAACCCGTTCAAGAGAAGACCACCTGTCTGGCAGATATCTCCGAACGCACTTTCTGTGAGCTCTCCTTCCGACGAAGCGAACCTGATGCGCGGGGCGACCTCCATTTGGACGAAAGTGGCGAGCAGGGCTTCGTAGATGCGCAATGGCTCCAAGCTGCTGCGGCAAAGCGTGCGGAGAGCCGCAGCGCCTTGCGTCACGTCGTCAAAAACAAAAGCGGCGGCGTCCTGCTCCTCATTCACAATACCATCACCATCAGCGTCGACCATTTCAACGTCGTCGACATGATGAACATCGACAGCACCCCCTCCGAGCTCATTATCGTCCGAGCCTGAAGACGAGGCGGAGGCTCCCGCCGCGGCCGCGTTCTTACGGTCGTGATGCAGCCCCAGGACGCGATCTGCGTACCCACGGACAGAGGTGAAGAAGGCACCGAAGGCGGGCAAATCGCGCTCGACCAACAATTTCATGGACGCAAGCACGGCGTCTCGGTCGCCCATTTCCAGGGGAAGCCTAGCGACGCAGACGGTGGGCTGAAGGGAGATGTGGATCATGTCTGCCTCCTGCTCACCGTGCCCGTGGTCGTTCTTGCTGGTAGACGAACTGCCAACTGCACGTTGCGTTCGTGATGACGATGATGCGCCAAGTTGCACGCCAGGCCCTGCACTTGTGGCAGCCCCACCTCCCATCAACATGTCCTGTTGTTGCGAACTAGCATTGCCGCCGTGTTGGGCGTCGTTTTTCACGTGCGTTTGGCTCTGATCGTGGTCCCGTCCCAGCAAGCACACTCGGAAGACTCTCTGTGTGTGCGTCAGCAAACCATCCAGAAGCACGAGCGGTAGCTGGTCGAGATCGTAAAGCGTCTCTGCTAGGGTCGCCTTCAGACTTGCAAGCACCGCCTGGCCGTAAAATTGTTCCGCAGATGAAGCAGATGAAGACGTCGGAGATGAACCGCACGAGGCCAGGAGTGCGGAGCCCAAACCAACAAGACGCAGACCCTCGATGGCTGTCTCCAGGGAAGCGTACTTGTGGGTGTTGTACAGCTGGTGCACACGAGCGAGTGAGGAAAGCGCGTCTTCATCATCTGAGGAGAACTCGTGCCCGGATGAGCGCTGTGCCGCGTTCGCGAGCGCATCTCCGAGGAAGGCCACTGCCCATGCGGTCGATTCGTCGCCGAACGACGACAAAGAAAGTTGGCGCACGAGGTCGCGGCAGTAGGCTTGCAGTGGTGCTTCTCGTTCATTTCTCCGATCACGATCAGGGCGATCCTCATCCTGCTCTCCCTCTTTCGTACAGACATCGGCGGCCCCCCCAAATACTTGAGCTCCTGGCGGTGCAGCAATCTTTTCTGGTTCGTCCGCGATATCCTCTTTCTTGTTTTTCTCATCATCGTCCTCCCGTCTGCAGAAAATCGTGCGCAGCAGCTTGCTACTCTGTATCGCGACTGCGAAGTCTGCGTCGCCCGCTTGCGCGATAGCGCAGCTCTCAACCTCCCGGCGCACGTGAGGAAAAAACGGCAACTCGCAGGCGAAAGATGCATCAAAATCAAAGCAATCTTTACCCCCTTGTGGCGACGACAGTGCAGCTGCAGGTGCAGGTAGCACTTTCAAAATCCGCAACCACTGTGCAGGATCGCTGTTCAGCAGATCCAAGTTGCACCCCCGGTCCACGTGCGCCAACACCGTTGCGAAAGCCTTAGCCACCTCTTCATGGAATGTGCGCACGCAGGCCTCGCGGAAGGTTCCCTCCCGAATCGCATTTGTAGCGACAACATCCACCCAATTCACGACCGAACCGCGTGTCTGCGCGGAAGCAGCCGCACCAGCAGCTTCCCCATCAAGTTGGGCCGCTGCGTGCTCGAGCGCCGCCGCCACTTGCTGGAAGAGATGAAACACGATTTCCCGCTTCAGTTCCGGAGCGCCACCGCGTTGTTCAGCTGCCCGCTCCAGGTCGTCCAACAAACCCAGCAGTACCTTAACGCGCACCTCCTGCCGTCCCGCAGACTCGCCGACGCTCACGCGAGAACAAGCATCCCAGACCGTGTTGCGTAGGAGAGCGCGCATGAGGTAGCCGCGCTGTGCCCACAACGCGTGGTCGTCGCCTGTGTGAAGATGCGAACGCACGGCCCCGATTCCGTTCGCCTCGCCGCCGGCAGGAACTCCGATTCCGACAGCACTACCCCCACCCGCCGCTCGTGAAATGCCAGGGTTGTCGCCGAGCGTTTCCATTCCGTCGTAGTCATCGTCCTGAAGAAGCTGTGTCATAAATCCAGGACCGCCCACTTGCTGTTGTGAGAACTCGTCCACAAACATGCTGTCATTGTTCTCTTTCTCACCAAGACCTGCAGCACTGTAACTGTTGTTCGCACCGGCCACGAGCTCGCCCGCAAGAAACGGCACGGAGGATCCACCGCTCGTAGTTGAGGATGTCGTGTGGTCCAACAACGCACACTGCCGCAGTACTGCCGCAAGAGATCCCAACTTGCGCAGCTCAAGCGTAGACCGTGGGAGATAGGGCACGTGCGTGCTCTCGGCCCCGGAAAGGTCGTCGACATGATGGCAACGCCATCCGGAAGGCTGTCCGACGAACTCCGCCAGAGACGCCGCAACTACTGGGAGCTGAATGACAAAAACCACCGACGTTATCTCTTTGCGAGCTTCACCAGCTCCAGGGTGATGACCAGAAATTATTTCTGGAACTCCTGCGCCGCCCGCTTGGACTTGCGTCTGCTTGCCACCCGCGAGCACAGCGTTTCGAACGATGTATCTCGAGCATTCGATCACGCTGTTGTAGTTTCCGCGAACATTGGCTGAAGACGAAGCTCCTCCTGTGCTACTCCCTTCATTTTGCAATACGTCACTGCTCTGCACGATGAGGACGCGGCGAAGAGGGTGGCCATCTTCCCCTCCTGAGAGAGAGAGATTGGCTCCCGCACCAGCAGGGGAGACTCGCGTCGCTGGCGTTTTGCAAAAGGCTTTTACGGCACTCTCGAGGTTGGACTCCGACTGGATCTCGTTCAGGCTCAGCAGGGAGCAGCTCCGCGGCTCGACGGCCATCCCTTCTGCAATGCGGTTGAGATCCGGCTGGGTCAGCAGCCGGGCGAATGTCGTAATCTGCACGAAGTCTACCGCGGTCGATTTGAGGCCCTTACTGCACCCGTCGTCGTGCTCGTGCTCTTGGTCGGTTCTTGCCGCAAGAATGGGCACCAGTTCACGCGCCTCGGCATCGAAGTAGCTGCTCAGATCCTGGTGCGGGTGAGCAGGCACTTGTACACCCAGCCGGACATCGTCCCGTCCCGTGTTCTTTATCATCGCCGAGTAGCGCAGCACCGCCTCCGGAGTTGCGGTGTGCAGCAGCAGCTGTTGGGCCCTCTGGAACAGATTCGTGGCCTTCTCAGTCCCAGCCTTCGCGACAAGTAGGAAGCACGTCTCGTCGTCAAACCCGACAAAAGAGTTGTAAAACGCGTGCGACTCCCGTTCGACGAAAACCGACTCGACGGACGCGGGCGCGAGGACTGCGAGCGCACCATCGTTTGCATTTGCTTGCACCTCTACCTCGCCCTCTTCCGGCAGCAGACGTTCTACTTTTTCCACCTCCACCTCCTCCACCTCTTCTGCGCTCCCGCACGCATCAACGTCGGAGCTCCCAACACCGGCCACCAGCTTTCCGAAACTGATCGCCCAGTCGCGCACCTGCAGTGCTGCCTCCTTCTCTGCGTCCGTCCGCAGTGCCAGCTCCATGCTGACTTCGTGTTTCTCCAGTCGGTTTATCAGTGGCACCGGGAAGTCGCGCAGGATCTCCTCCTTGGTCGCCACGATCACGAGTCGGGCGTCGCTGTGCACGCGGCACTTGAAGCGGTTGGTCCCGAGCCCGAGGTCCACGTACTTGTTGCCGCCGCAGCAGGTGTAGTACTGGTTCAGCGCGTCGTAGATGCTCTCGTAGATCATGCCCAAGTTCACCAGAACGCAGACCACGCCCTTCTCCAGGCAGAGCTTCACGCGGTTGATGGCGCGGCAGATGTTCGTGTACTCGTGGTCGTTGGCGAAGGAGCTGCCGAACAAGATCTCGTACTGCTTGCTGCCGTTGCAGTCGAGAATGCGGCTCTCCTGCAGTACGTCGAGACTGGCGAAGCCCTTCCGCGCGACGATCAACGGGTAGCGAACCGGGTCCGCGCCGTCCGGGTCGCGGTGCTGCAAATTGTCGAGCAGCATGTCCAGGACTTTCACGCTGCACTTCATCGTGGGGTCGCCACTTCCGTCCGGGAGCAGTCTTTCGTTTTCGGCAGCCCCAGCCGCTCCTGTGAGAATGTCGGAATCGATTCGCGAGATGTCGAAAGCGTGAAACGAAGTAGACCAACGAAGGTAGTAGAGGCAGAGGATCAGCTAGGCTAGCGGTACCTACTGCTACTCAAAACAAAGTAAAGGTAGATGCGCCTCTGCGATTGAAACTTTTCAACTGGCAAAAGTGATGTCGATGAAGAACGCCTAGCTACGGTCAAGCAAATGCAGAAGTAGACGAGGCGGGACTGAAACTGACACATCAATCAGTATTCTGACCTTGGGCGAAGCACTTGGCTGCCTCCAACGCGTCGGTGACTTCGTGGCCCACATCGGGAACGCCGAACAGGTTTAGGTGAAAGAGCCGCACGGCGTCGATAGTCGACATGCCACAAGTGGTGAAGTTGCGCTTGATGCAGTAACTCAACACCACTACGCATCTGTTCGTTGAAGCAAACTTTGCTTCAACGGCTCTGGCCGAGAGTTGTGCAACTCCAGCCGAAGGAGCAGCTACAACTCGTCCCATTTCTGGTGCATCTGCACCACCTCCGGCTCCACCCCGCAATTTGTTTTTCTTTCCACCGCCGGCTGCTGCAGCTGCAGCTAGTTGTTGTCGTGTCCGGTATATCTGCGTTGCGGCCGACATTTCGGCCACGCTCCACTTCCGCTTTGCTGCTTCTGCGCCGATCATTTTGAGCAGGCAGTAGAAGTCGCGCAGGCCGTGGATCTCTGGCTGCCCCTGCTTTTTGTACACTTCGGAGTAGGTGGCCACGATTTTCTGCAGCATTTCGTCGTGCTGCTCGCTCACGCCGAGGATCTTCGCGCCCGTCTTCGAAAGTTCTGCTTCGTCGGGCTCGTCCCGGGAAACCAGGATGCCTCGGTTCATCTTCGCGGGGTCCAGCGACCAGTTCGAGATGCCGTAGAAGCCCACCTTGTAGTAGTCCTCCACGTCCTCAAACGAGCCATCCGGCGAGCAGCCGGTCTCCAGCAGCGGGTGCAGGGTCTTCAGCGCCATGGTGTCGCTGTACTCCGCAAGGCCGACCTCGTCGAGCACCGCGACCGCCACGGAGTCGGTGAGGTCCTTGCCCCGCTGCCGCCGCGCGCAGTCGCGGAACACCTTCAGGATGCCCTCCGACGTGGACAGCGGCGAGCACTGGTAGGAAACCTGCACGCACTGCTTCAGGCTGCGAAAGAGTGCGGACTGGGAGGAACGGCCCTTCATGGCGTCGTCGACGAGGGAGCGCGCGAGCGACTTGCTGGTGCCGGGCTTGCCCACGATGAAGAGCGGAATGCGCAGCTCGGCGCAGATGGTCATCAGAAACACGTTCTCCGTGAGCGCGGTGTTCTGGGCGATGTTCTTGTTCGTGTCCTGGTTGCTGTTCAGAAACAGCTCCCTCATGAAGGTGCGCATCACCCAACGAAGCGTGTCCTCGAAGTTCCGTCGCGTGAGAGTACCGGCGCCGAGAAGCTCGAGCTTCACCTTGCTCTGCCCAATCTTCTCGAGCGTCTTCAGGAAATGCGAACGACTTTGCGGAGCCAAGGCGAGGTAGTAGCACACCCCAAGGGCGCAAATCAGCGCAGTGCGCAACTGCACCTGACCTCGCGTTGCGTCCCGTACCTGAGCTCCGCTCTGCCCCTGCAGCAGGATATCGCCGAGGGCCTTGGATTCGAGTTGGCAACAGAAGAATTCGAAGACGTGCAGAAAGCGCTCGACATCGCGCAACGACACGAAGGACTTCTCGGTTTTCGAGCTTTTCATGAACTTTTGGCAGCCACGAAGAATGACGGCGAAATCCTTAGTCAGCCCCTTCTTGTCGATGATGTCACATAGCCAGACGGTCCTCCAGCCGGTTCCGTCCTGATTCTGTTCCTGGGCCGGCACATTCACGTTTTCTTCCCCGTCCCCCCCAGCCGGCACATCGCGCTGACTGCCTCGTGCGTTGTGCTTCCCCTTGTCCTTCTTTTGCCGCTTCTGGTTTGCCTGCTGCTGCTGTCCGGCAGCCGCGGGTTGCAGCTGCCCCTGGCGCGCTCCTGCTGCCGCTTCTTCGCCGACGCCCACGCCATAAGCGTTCACGATATCGTTCGCCGCGAGCCGCTGTTGAAGCGTCGCCGTGAGCTTCCGCTGGCGTCCTTCCTCCACGATTTTTTCAAGCCCGCGCCCGACCAGCAGCCGGATGTAGCTTGCCTCGCTCTCTTCTGACAAAGACCCGAAGTCGTACACGTGCACCCGCAGCGCGGGCGGCAACGGATGCACCCGGTACACCAAATGCCGAATCGGGATGTCGTTGCTCGACGGCGAAAATTCGGGCTCCGCCTGTTCCGCTCCGCCTTCCGCGCTTGATGACGCGGCGTCGTGGTGGTACCCCAGGCCGCTTTTTGCCATTCGCTCGATCAGTTCCCGCGAATGGCGCCGGTACGGGTTGCATGCCACCGCCACTTTCAGACCGAACTTCTGCATGGCTGCCACTTCTTTTCCTCCGAACGTTCCGTCGCACATCAGTTCCTGGCAGAGCCACAAAGCTGCGTAGCTCGTGTTGCACTCGTCGAAGAACAGCACTGTCGTCTTGATGTTTCTGTCCAGAAAATTCTCTCGCGCCATGCGGCTGGCGTCCACGACCGCCCGCTCCACTTCCGCGAAGTCCGTTCCGCCATGCACCTTCACCACCTTAATGTTGCTGTTCTTGATCTTCTTTTTCTGATCCATCCCCGAGGACGAGCTGCCAGAAGATGACGCGTTCTTGTTAGTAGCCACCGCTTCTTCCACTTCCTCTACTCCTCCAACATCGATGCCGAGTTCGATCATCCGCTCGCGCTGCCGGCGCACGCTGATTGGGTAGAGCGCCGCGCAGAGTCGCGCGTAGTACACCACTAGCCGCGTCTTTCCGATGCCGGTTTCGCCGAAGAGGCAGACCGGGATGCCGCACTCGAACCGCACGTGCATCGCGAGGAGCTTCTGGCAGTTGTCCGCCGTCAGCTCGAAGCTGGGGTCCGGGTCGTCGCCGTCCCGGAAGTCCGCGACGTACTCGTGCAACTCCGGCGGGCTCAACACGGGCAGCAGCTTCTTGATCTTCTGCAGCTTCGAGTGCTTCGAGAAGTCCTCCTTGAGGTCCACGTTTTGCGCCAGCAGGGCGTCGAAGAGCCGCAGCGGGATGATGTTGGACTCGATCACGCGGTTGTTTTTGCGCGGGTCGAGCAAGTGGCCCGTGCTTGCGTCGATCGAGAACCCCAGGAAGGTGAGCGAGTGCCCGTCGGTGTTGAAAAACAGGTAGGGGTGCGAGGAGTCCTCCCACTTGCGGCGGAGGTTGCTCTCCTGCTCTAGCACGCCCCCGCTGCCGCTCGCTACCATGCTCTCGTCGGACTGCGCGAGGCTCGGAGTCGCGAAGTCGCGGCTCATCTGGACCATGAACCGGACCACGAAGGGGCGGAATCCGGCCAGGCCCCCGTCGACGTCGGCCGCGGCGGCCCCTGTGAAGGAACTCTGGTCGCAGAGCCGCAGCTGCTTCTCCAAAAAGTCCACGAACGTGGTCAACTGTGCCCACGTCGGCTCCTCCACGCCGCAGTGCTTCACGATGCGCTGAAGAATGAGAACCTGCTTCCGGACGTCCTTCAAGCGCTCGTCTTGCCCGAAGCTGGTGTCCTCAGCAGGAAGGTCGACCGTGAGCAAGTCCACGTAGCCCTCGTAGTCGTACTCGCTCTCGCCCTCCTCGTTCAGGTACCGGCCTTCACTGCCGTCCGACTCACCGCCATCGCCGCCGCCATCGTCTACTTGGTCTTCCGCATCGCCGGCCTCACCGTGCTGGACCGCGGAGCCGCCTCCTTGCGCAAA
The DNA here is from genome assembly GCA_005223375.1 of Amoebophrya sp. AT5.2. Classification (NCBI taxonomy): domain Eukaryota; class Dinophyceae; order Syndiniales; family Amoebophryaceae; genus Amoebophrya; species Amoebophrya sp. AT5.2. The sequence goes on along the minus strand of RXOD01003972.1, from coordinate 11,221 downwards.
CCGCGTTGACCTGGGACGCCAGTAAAACCCGCCATGAGCAGGATCGTCTTCCACTGCGATCACCTCCTGTCGCACCAGCTCGGCCTTCATGTCGTCCTCGTCAACAAGAGCCTCGCTGATATTTTGGTCGAACACCCAATCGCCGAGTTTTTGCCGAGGATGTTCGCTGTGTCGCCATGTACGGCAATCGCCATCCCCGTGCCAGTACGTGTATCGCTGCCCTCGGCCGCCACCCTCGTTGGCGCCGCCGTGGACGTTGTTCTGGGGCGCAGCTGCAGCCGCCGCTACACCTGCCCCCACTCCACCTCCTGCACCAGCACCGGGCGCGCGGTCTCTTTTTCGCTCCTTCTCGTCTTTCGCGTGACTCGCGAGCGCCTCAGCGACGTAGTGAAACTTACTGTCGTCGAGCAGTCCACTCGCCTGTACCTGCCACGGGAGTTTCTGGTTCTGATCGGAAGCACCTTTATTGTCCACGTGGTCTTCTGCTTCGCAGAGCTCTGTCATTAGTTCGCGCAGCAGCTCCATCGGGGACAGTAAATCGAGCCGCGGTAGGTAGTGCGCGAAGGATTGTAGCTGCGCACCGGCGCAGTTATCGTGGTGCTCCGCAATGGCCAGGCTGGGTTTGTCGAACCGCTCGTCCACGAGAACCTTCTTTACCTGGGCAAAGTCGGTTTCCTCTTCTTCCTCGTCATTCTCCTCTTCGTCAACGCGCTCGACATAGCGGAGGCCACACGAGCCGCTGTCCTCATTTTCGCCGCGCACCTCGCGCCGCACTCGGTCAAAGTCGAGCACCAGTCTGTTGCTCGTCTCGACGAAGCAGAAGTCCTCCGGGCCGACGCGCCAAACGCTGCCGTCCCTCGTTTCCAGCACACGCAGCACCACCAACTTGAACAGGATGTCGGACAGGTTTCGGAACACCACTCCGGCGGGCAGCACCAGATGAATCGCTAACGAGACGCCGTCCACGGAACAAGACGGCGGACCGCCTCCTCCAGGCGGATTGTTGTCGGTTCCGATTCCGGAAGAGCGACCGGTACCTGAGGACGCGCACTGCGACACGTTGGAGGTGGCGCGATCGCGTTCGACGAAGGCAGCATCTTGCAGAAGATTGTCTCCGGAAGATCCAGACGATCCACTGCTCTCTTCTATGAGCCGCCGGCACAAGGCGTCTTCGTCGATCTCCTCGCGAAACAAAACCACCTTGATCTTCTTCAGCTGGCTCGGCGCCTTCATGATCGCGGAAGAGGACGAGCCGAGCCGTGCGCGATAATTCGCGTTCCATTTCTTGATCTGCTGCCTGCGAACTTCCTGCAGCGAGCGGATCTCGTGCTCGATGAACCACGTTTTGCCACCACCGGCGTCCGCCGACGTGACCAGCTTAAAAAACTGCGCGGTTGGCCGAAGAAAGTTCCGCATCTTCCACGCCGGCAGCAGCTCCGGGGTAGAAATTTTCTGTTCGGCGAAGGCGGAGAACAAATGCGACTTCCGCGCCGCCTCCTCCGCACAGAACAGCAGCAGCCGACTTTGGGTCGAAAATGTCGTGGTCGAGGGGGCCTGTCGAGCTGTTGTTGACGAGGACGCCAGCGCATGTCCGCTCTCGACTTCGCCCGCACCCGCCCGGTTCCGGGCAGAAGACTCGGTCGAGTCGCCGCCTTCGGCCGCGCCATCCTGGTCGTCCGTGTTGAAAACGCCGGCACTGTAGTCGCTCTTGTTGCGAAAGCGACTGCGAGTAGCGTTGTCTTCAGCGAGCGCGCCTTCATCCTCGTCCAGCGTTGCCGGCAAGCAAAAGTCTTCGCGTTCCCGGATCCGCGTCTCCTCGACGTAAATTGCGTACGCTTCAACTGCCACGTGGTACTGGAGCTTCTCCACCCCTACCAAGAAGAAGTACTTCGTGGCTTGCACCGCGTCTCGCTCCCGCTCGAGCTCGGCACCACAAGCACCAGGAGCTGTTCCGTCGGTGCCGGCGCCCGCGCCGGCACCTGCGTCGCATCTCGCAGCTTCATCTTTTTCGTCGTCCTCGGGGAGGAGCCTCTCGGCCTCCCTTTTCGCCCGCTTCTTTTTGTTCTCTGCCACCCCGGCCCAAGAGAGGCCAACGAGTAAACCTGTCGCTGCGCCGCCCGAAGAAGACGAAGCTCCTGCTGCGCTCCCGCCTTGATTGACGCTGGCAGAGGCAGCAGTTCCTTTTCTGCTGTCTTTCCGCGAAGCCGCTGCTCGGGCCAACGCACCCGCAGTGCCCGGGGGGCCAAATCCAGTGCCATCTCGCGTACCGAAGTGGCGCCGTGCCTTCTCCAGTGCGCCACGAGGACGGCACAGCGCGCGCTTGATGAAAAGGCGAACCTCCTCAACCGTCGTGTCAGCGGAGCAGAAAAGCACATCTTCACGCGAGGGCAGCTCGCCCACACACTTGGCGATCGAAAGCACGTAGTCTAGCTGCCTCACAGTCAGCAACGACGACACCCCGTGGACATGCGGCACGACGGTGGGAAGAGCGTTGTCGCTGCAGAACTCTAGCTCCTGGTGCGCGCCGGCCTCATTTTCTGCTACCACGACCGTAGACGCGTTCTGCTTCAGGTTCAGCTTTTTCTTGTTTACGGATACGGCGGTCGACGTAGAAGGAGCTCTGGCAGTGACTCCAGGCGCCGACGAGGCGCTCGCGGCAAGCGCTGCTGCCGCCGGCTCGAAGGATCGCAGATACGAGAGTGTCTCCGCGCTGGGCAGCGTCATTTTTGTCACGACCGACCCCGCCTTGGCGGCCTTACCACCTCCTGCTGTCGTAGCAGCGGCTGCAAGAAAGCGCTTCGAAGATGACTGCAGCAGGATGCCGCCTTGCGATTCCAGCAGCAGCTCGTCCCGCTTGGTCAGCAACTCGCCCAGAAGCCGCAGATGCACGCCGCCTTGCATTTCGCTGCTAAACGCAATCTGGTTCACAGCGCCGCCAACGAACAGCACCTTCTCCTCCCGCCACGTTTCTTCGAAGGCGTCCGCCAGGCTTGCGAAAAGCGAGGAGATATTCGCGCCCATGCTGCTGTTGGCGCCACCCGAAAGCTGCAGACTTTTGAAGTGAAACCGAGGCACCGGCAACCTCCTGCCCGCCTTCGCAGCCAGGTGCTTGCTGAAGCTCGTCCAAGCGTCGGTCCCACGCTGGAAAAGGGTCGCGCAAGTGTGACGCTCCTGCTCCTTACTCATCCACAGATCCTCCACCACGTTCTCGCTCCACCCACACGCGGCAAGCTCGGCAACGAACTTTCTTTCCTCGTCGTTCTTCTCGTCAACACCAACACAATTTTCAACATCTTGGGCGTTTGCTTGTGGTCCTCTTGTCGCCAACATGAGAGCCTGCGCGACGTGGTCCTGAAGAATCTTTTCAACGTGTGGGCCTGGTGGTGCTGCACCTGCGCCGTCGAGTGACGAGGAAGGCTGCTGCTCTGCGCCGGCAACGTCGTTGCTTAAGAGCGAGAACTTCTTCTCGTTCTTGTTGTGCACAGTCCCGGTTAGGTACGCGACGTCGCGCTTCCAAATCTGGTGCTGGGCCGCAATGAAGCACCGAAACGCGTTCGCCTTCCACGCCGGCGGGCCGCTCTGTCTTCGGGCCGCTGGTGCCGACAACTCGTCACTTCCGCTTTCGGAATCAGAGAGCTCGATCAGGCCTGCTGTTGCTTGTGCGGCTCCCGCCCCCGTGCCGACGTCCCCTTCAGCATCTCCGAACAACGCGGCGACTTTGAAGGGCAGCAGCAGCTTCTCCAACTCCGCCTCGTTCGGCACCGCCATGCCGAAATCCACGATTTCCGCATCGGTGAGCGCGCTGACGAGGTGCACCAGCGCGAGCAGCTTTTGCAGGTTCACCAGCTGGACGTTCGTGTAACAGTTCAGAATCGGGAAATCCCGCCGCACCCTTTCCACGCTGTCCCGCGCCCGCGCCACCACCTTATCCGTCAGCGCGCTGGTGAGGAATCCCAGGCAAGCGGACAAGTCGAATTCCGAGTCTTGTCGTACGGTGGAGGCAGCGGAAGACAGAGCGCTCGATGTCGTCCCCGCCTCCGCCGTCTGCTCGTGGCGCAGGCGGATTTCGTGGCCGTACAGCTGCAGGGAGATCCGCAGCTCGTTCGCGCACGGGTCGATCGCAACGACGAGCCGCGAGAACAGCGGCAACTTCTTTTCCGCGACCTGCTGCAGCACCTCGTTGAGCTCCACCAGGTGCTTGAAAATCGCGCAGAAGCGGTCGATGTCCGCGGTCTTGCGTTCCGTCGAAATCAGCATCAACTTGTCGTTCAGGTCTTTCAGCTGCAGCAAAGAGTACTCGTTGCTCACGATGCCACCAGGACCGTCGCCTTGTTCCTCTTGTTGCGCAAGGGCGGCGGCTGGAGGGGGGGCGCCGACGGCGTTATTGTTCGCACCACCTCCTCCGACACTGAACGCCCCCAGGTAGGCTGTGCGCTCCCCATCCGGCATCAGCGCGATTTTGATGCGGTCGACATTCCCGCCCAGCACCCGCTGCAGCTCCCCTTCCCGAAAGCAAATCGCCTGAAGGGTGCGGTCGCAGCCGAGGACAAAGACGGCGTGCTTTGTGAGTTGCTCCGCCCGCTTCACGGCACTCGCCTCCACTGATCCGTGGGAGGCCTGGATGTTGTACAACCAGGAACGGTTGCGAAACAGGTCGTCAATCTTTGCAAGCAGTCCAGTTGGATCCTTGCGCAGCTCGTGGAAAGCTCGGTGGAAGAGATTTTGGAGCTTGTAGGGATCGATATTGGAGCGTCCTGCAGCAGGAGCAGCAGGAGCGCCCTCACCTGCCCTGGGACCAGTTTTTGGCGTGGCCGCGCCGCTTTCCTGCGTCCCACGCGCGTTTGTTCCCCGGGCAGCCTTCACTTTCTTCTCCTTCTGGCCGGCGGCTGGCTTCTTTTTGTCGTTGTCCTTTCGTACCATTCCTTTCAAAGCAGCCCCGGAGGAGCCGACATCACCATTTTTCTTGTTGCCGCCCTCGGCTACGAAATCACCATCCTGCCAGTTGTCGTGGACGTCAACACCAACATCCACCTCCTGCATGGCTTCCCCGGCACCCGCCTCGGCCACGAGCACGTCCTCGAGCTTCGCGTACACAAGCGGGCCGACGCACTGCCCAAGGAGATCCAAGGTGGAAATTCGGTCCACCTCGATGTCCGACTCGCCGGCGTCGATGTGCGCCAGGTCCACGAAGTTCTTGAACTCCTGGGCGTTTTTGATGTTGTTCCGCCACCACGTGAAGACCTCACTCGCGTTGCGGATTGCGCGCATCAGCCTCACGTGCTCCTCCTTGATTTCGCGCAAAATCGTGTACCACGCATTCACCGCGTCAGAAACATCACCGAGTGTTGTGCTTTTCAAAAAGCCCGGCTCGCGCCGCTGCAGCTGTTTGAAGAACTGAAGACGCGCATCGGTGGCCGCGAAATCCGAATTCGCGGGGTTGCCGGATGACGAAGACGAAGAGCTCGAGGCGACTGCTCCTGCGACGGAGCTCCCAGTACTAGCAGTGGAGGAAGGAAACATGTACTGCACGAAGCTGATCAGCTCGCTGATGCTGTTTGCTTGCACATTCTGCGTGTCAAGAAACGTTTGGATCTGTTTCTTGCGGCGACGGAAGATGCGCAAAGCGGTTTGCTTGCTGCTGCTTTTTTTGCTTGTCGTACCCTCACCGTCGTCAAACACGTCGAGAGGAGCTTCGAGCTGCGTCTGGTTGGAGTCGAAGATTTGGAGATCGTCGTCGGCGTTGGCTGCAGGAGCGGCTGACGGTGCCGACGGCCCGCCTTCGTCCGCGGAGCAAGTAGTAATTCCAGCGTTCATAATCCTTTCCACCTCCCCCATCAGGACCTCCGGTGGCGGAAACGACATCTTGCTCACGTAGTGCAGAGTGACGGACCCGTTTTCGAACGTCTCTACGAATTCCTGGACGAGGTCTTTCGCTTGCTGCACGGTGGCTGTGCGGCTGTTTTGCTGCTCCAACGTGTCGAAGAAGTCGCAAAGCCGCGGGGTCTGCGCGGCGTCGCTGAGAACGTACGCTCGCGCCAGGAGCTCCTGCCATGCAGCACGCGCTGCTTCCTCGCCCTCTTCGCCAAATGTTTGCGAAGTGCCAGAGTTCGGTAGCGCGAGCGCGGCTTGCAGGGTCTTGATCTCGTCGTGGAAGCCGTTGACCATGCCGCGCCAATGCTGCAGACGGGTATCGAACTCAGACTCGTGAGAGCGGCGAACAGGAGAGGAGCAAGCATCTGCGCCCCGAGCGGCTTTCGCCAGATCGGAATCTTCGCTCCACAGTGGCGCATTGGAAGCTGCGCCCTCCCCTTTCTCGTCTAGGCTGCTCTTGTCAAGGTCGCCTCCCCCTTTTTTCTCCGCCGGTGTTGCGGGCGCGTCGACGTCCATGGGATCTTCATCATCATCGCGGCCTGCTCGGCCAGCATCGTCTACTACTAGTAGCTCTTGGCCCCCCTCGAGCTCCACCTCGACACGCACTTCTTGCTCTTCTGGTTTTGACGCACGACGACCCTCGATGGCGACGTTTTTGTCATCCTTCTCTACGACCGCAGAAAAATTGCCTTTAGTTCTAGTTGTACAAAGCCAATGCACCGCTGCAAACCGCGTCTTGATCTTCTCCAGGTAAGTGAGCATGTCCAGCGAAAGCCGACCGTCTTTCGCGTCTTCGTGGCAGCGCGCAACCGCAGTAGTGACTTGTGCGAGAACCTTGAAACCGTCCGTGTCGTCGGGAAGATGGCGGCGCATCTGAAGAAAAGCCTCCAACATCGGGCAGGAGATCGCGGCTTCAACTACTCGGCGGACTTCACTGTCCTCCTCCTCGTTGAATTTCTCCGCATCAAGGGGTAACATTTTTAGCACGATGTCAGACACGACCTTGCCCATCTGTTCTGCTGCGGACGTGGCGTTTTTCCCGCCGCCGAGCCCGATCGCCGAAAAAATCGAGCTTATCGCGGACCCGAAGAAGCCGCCGCCGCTGGAGTTGCTTCCCGCGGAGTCCTTCGGTGGAGCAGGCTGCTTTTGCTGAGAAAATTTTTTTGCGGACGAGCCATCCCCAAGAAAAATTTCTTGCAGCCCAGCTGGGTCCTTCTCCACGAGCTGGGTGAGTTTGTCGACTAAGCGCGCGGTCCAAATCTCCTTCAGCCGGGCTATCGTGCCGTCCCCGTTCTTTTTTTCGGCCCTGCTGGCACTGTCCCAGTCCTGCCGCAGGTACGCCTCGATCATGTTCTTGCCCTGCATGTTCTTCAGCCTCGTCTGCATCACGCGCTCGACCCGCTCCGGAAGAAGTGTTGCCGAGCTTGCTGCCTCGGCGTCGGGCAGGCCCGGGAGGTTTTGCACCGTTTCGAACACATGGCTCCAGAAGGCAATGTCGACCGGATCGCGCACGACGCTGTTACGCGAGTGTTTCGATACGGTCGCACGATTCAGCAGTCGAACGATGAGAGAGCCTAGCTGCAACGAAGCTGGAATCTTGATGGCCGCCGAACCCGGGTCGTCTTCACGGTCTCCGCCTCCGCTGTCAACCAGGTTCGTGACGGCAACGGCGAAGTCGGCAAGGGTCGTCACCATACGTGAAGCTGTTTCGTCGCTTTCGAAGAATATCTTCGTGAAATCTGCGAAGATTTGCGGGTTCTCGTCCTTGTCGAGAAAGGAGTGTGCGTAATCAACCAGCGTGGCGCATTGCTCGACGAGGTACTGCCTGTCGATGAGAGCGTCAGGGGACGCCGCCGAGGATGAGGTAGCTGGGGCTGCTGCGCCGTCTTCGCACCTGTCATTCGCGCCCTTCTTCGCCGCCGCCGCAGCCGATGACAAATCAGAATCTTCGGCGCCCGATGCCTTGCTCTTTGCAGTCTCCGACGCGCTGCCCTCCTCTGCATTCAACTTCGCATGCGGATCCCGCATCAAGATTCTGGTGTATTCCGCTGCTTTGGAGAAGATCACGCACGCGTCCGGCGTGTCGCCCTGATCCAGAATCCAGTTGTGCGCTTGTTTGCTTCTGAAATGCCGGAACTTCATGACCATGCAGTCGAAGACGATCCAGACGGGAAGATTGTTGGCGTGCGCCGCTGCGAAGAAATTGCTCCAACACGTGAAGAAAAGGAAGATGCGAACGTGGAACGGATCGAAAGGAAACAATTTGCTCGTCGCGGACCAGTCGACGCAATCGGCGTGTTGCATGTAGGCGTAGGTCTGCCCGGTAGCCAGATGGAAGAAAGGCGCGCCGAAGCCAAACCAGAGATCGAGTCGCCGCGTCCGGGGGTTAGCCTTCCATGACCACGAATCCCGCGTTCGTTCCACAGCCAACTTGTTCAAAGTGCGCACGACCTCGCAGACTGGGACGTCGGGCATCTTAGAAACAGCTGCGCCTTCTGCTTCTCCCGCCGCCTCTAGTGCATCTTTTTTTATCTCTCTCATCCGCTGAGCACAAGCCACCAGTATGTGGAGGAAGCTGAGCGCAAACATGTACTCGTCCGGAAACCGCCCTCTTTCCACATAAAGCAAAACGGATCGTAGCCATTCAAAAAGTTTGCATAGGTGCACTTTAGGCCCAGGAGAAAACTGGCGCACCAACTCGCTGCACCAGATCCCTTTCTTGTGTCTCGTCACAGCCGGCGTCTCCTGTGCCACCGCGTCCGCCGCCAATGCTGCAGCGCCGCCGTCGTGGTCGGTTGGTTTATTTTCAACGTCGGTCTTGATACGATCCTTGAAGAACTCGTCGTTGTGCTTTGTTAAAAACTCGACATCCAACTGCCGCATGAGCTTGCGGAGAAAGGTACTGAACTTCCGATTTTTGTGGTGCGAAATCATGTCCCTGTAGGTGTCCCCCATTCCCACGATCCCGATAGCGAACGTGCAACTGGAAAGCGTGGGCTCCGCCCACGTTGCGATTTCCTCTTCGAGAAGGGAGGAGACGTTTTGCAGGAGCCAAGCATTGTCGTTGCCGAAGATACGCCACGCGCACGTCTGAGCGGGGAGGGTGCTGCCGTTCCTTGTTTCCGTGACCTGTTGCCGACATGGATGCAGCATGTACATTGTTTCCCCATCGTCGGACACGGCGGTGAGGAAGCGATATGGGGACTCGTTCTGCCCAAAACGAAACAGAATCAGCAGGCTTTTCGACAGCAAGGCCCCGTTTACTACTCCGGAAAGAACGTCGTCTATGCGGTGCGCGTAGTTTCCGCTTTTCCACGCAGCGATCTGCTGCGATAGGAACATGCGTAGAACTAGGCCGCGCGCGAAGATGTAATTCCACTGTTTTCCCGAGTTGGCAGTTGCGGTAGGATGGGCAAGCCTGACGTGAGGGAGCGTCGCGAGATCGAAAATTTCGACGTCGAATTTTTCAGGCTGTGAGATCCGGCTATCTCGGAAAGGTTCGAACCCCCACACGCGTCTTCGCACAATTGTCTTGCGACTGCCATAAACAACTCGCGGCCACAGCTCGTCGTTGTCGATCTGTGGAGACGGAGTAGTTAATTCGAAAAAACGATGAGGATGAAGTAGAAAGAAGTGATGATGTTGGTAGTAAGTTGTGAGAAGATAATGTTGGCACGACGTAGCAGCTAAATCAAAAAAATGGCGCCGGACCGCAACAGTACGTACCACTTCGCGCTCTATGTTTCCGTTTTCAAGTATTCTCGCGTAGCGGTAGACGATCTCGCTTCTGTACGTGCCCAGATCGTCGGGAACAAAACCCAGCAAGTCGTTGTACAGGTCTTTTTTCTGGCGGCTCTCGAATTCGATCCAGACTTCACCGCCACTGAAAGGTCCCACGCGTCGCACCTCCCGCATTGCAAGCTTTACGACGCCGCCGTGTCGGCGCTCGACTTCGCACATGAGCGCTGCCTTCCCAACCTCGTCTGTGAGCTTCCACGCATGCTGCAACGCGAAAACGCGAAACCGAACTTGCGGGCCTACTTTTTTGCTTATTTCGGCGACTGCCGTCCCGCTTGCGCTATCGGCACTTCCGGTCGCAGACGCAGAGTCGGTTGCCTCGCACGACTTCGGGTCCCTTCCGCTTCCGCCGGGCGGTCGGTTCGCTGGCCCGATAAAAGCATCCCCTGCTCCGGAAGGAGCGCGGCCCTCCTTGCTTTTTTTTTCGGCGGTTTGTGGAGGCGGACCGCCAGACGCTTTCGACGAAGCTCCGGCGACGGCGAGTTTCTTGCTCTTCGAGTCCTTCTCTGCGCCCGCTTCAGGAGACACGATCTTGCGTTTTTTCGCTGCCCTCGTTGCGTCGTTCTCCATGGCCGTGTTCTTTTTGATGATCGGATCATCGTCGTCGCTGCTGCTCTCATCGACAATCAGAACGCCGTCGTCGTCGTCTTTCTCTTTGCCCTGCTGTAGCAGCTGTTGTTTTTTGTTGGGTTCTTCCACCTCCGCGGTTGGCTTGGACCCGGGCTCTTTTGAAGATGGAGGCTTGCGCTTGTCCTTGCTGTCAGTCGCGAGAGAACTGCTCTTGCGCTTGATGCCGGCGACGTGGGATTGCTCCGTCGTTAGCTTCTCGTCCCCATCCACATCCTCGCGATGTACGTCATCTTTTTTGTGGTGGTCTCTCTTCAACATATTTGAATTTCCTCGTGCTCCATCTTCTTCTTCAGGCACAGGCAGCACGTTCTTTTTAGTGTTGGAGGCAGAAAAACTCATCTTTAGCTTGGCGCCGGCCTCGTCTCCATCCCTTCCGTGTCCGTCTGCCCCAGGTTCTACTTCCTGCTTCAGATCGTTCTTGTTCAGCAGGCTCGCGGAAGCCGCTACAGCTTTCTTGGCCTCCTCCCCCGCGTCCGCCGGTGCCGCTGGGCGGAGCTTGTTGATGACGCAGCTTCTGGACGAGCTGGTGGCACTCGAAGAAGATGATCCAACCGTGCCAGCAGCGACCTGTCATTGTCAAAGGACATAAAAATACATACGTCGATACACGGCGTTGGCGCGGTTTTTTCGTCCTGCTCACAAAAACTTCAAGAAAAAAAAAAAATGAGAATGACAATGTATTGGAGAGAAGACAACCCGATGGACATGCGAGGCGTGAAAGTCTTCAGATTTTTGCGCAATTTGGAGGCCCAAAAACGTGGCTAGCTCGATTGCCGCGGCGCAAACCAAAGCAAACCACTTCGCCAAAATTCGCGAAAGCTGCGTCTAGCCAGATCCTTGGCGTGAGGTGTCCGCAGAGAAAACCTGTGTCCCAGCTGACGCGGATTTTGAAAAAGTCGGCAGCCGACCCGCCGCGGGGGGG